>BQNB010081937.1:0-29476 GCA_026074375.1 Tanacetum coccineum
TGCTGTATTCATGGACCTCATAAATCGTGTGTGTAAACCATACTTGGATAAATTTGTGATAGTGTTCATTGATGATATTCTTATCTACTCCCATAACAAAGAAGAACACATAGATCACCTGAGAATAATCTTGGAATTACTCAAAAAAGAGAAATTGTATTCCAAGTTCTCCAAATGTGATTTCTAGATCAGTATCGTGCAGTTTCTTGGGCACGTAATTAATATTCAAGGAATTCACATTGACCCCGCCAAGATTGAAGCAATTAAGAATTGGGCATCTCCTACTACACCCATAGAAGTACGCCAATTCTTAGGACTTACCGGTTACTATCAGAGATTTATCAAAGATTACAAAGTCTTTGACTGAATTAACCCAGAAAAACAAGAAGTATATCTGGGGAGAAGACCAAGATTCAGCCTTCCAATTACTAAAACAAAAATTGTGTAAAGCTCCAATCTTAGCATTACCAGAAGGAAACGATGACTTTGTCGTTGACTGTGATGCGTCACATCAAGGTTTGAGAGCTGTGTTAATGCAAAGAGAAAAAGTTATTGCATATGCATCCCGACAACTTAAGCCTAATGAAGAAAACTATACCACATACGACCTCGATTTAGGAGCAGTTGTGTTCGCTCTTAAAATTTAGAGACACTATCGGTATCACACAAAATGTACTGTGTTCACTGATCATAAAAGTCTTCAGCATATCTTTGATCAGAAAGAGTTGAACATGAGACAACGCCGTTGGTTAGAATTGCTTGCAGATTACAATTGTGAGATTCGCTACCATCCTGGAAAGGCAAATGTTGTAGCAGACGCCTTAAGCCGGAAGGAACGAATCAAACCACTCTGAGTTAGAGCATTAGTTATGACCCTTCACCCAAAATTACCATCACAAATCCTTGAGGCTCAAACTGAGGCAATCAAAGAAGAAAACATCAAAGCTGAGAACCTACGAGGAATGGACAAAGCATTTGAAGTACGTCTTGATGAAACCCGATGTATTAAGAATCGAAGTTGGTTACCACTATTTGGTAATTTGAGAGACTTAGTCATGCATGAATCCTATAAATCAAAATATTCCATCCACCCAGGTTCTGACAAGATGTATCAAGATCTAAAGAAAATCTATTGGTGGCCTAACATGAAGGCAATCATCGCTGAGTAAGTTGGCACATATTTAACATGCTCTAGAGTTAAAACAGAATGTCAGAAGCCATCTGGCTTACTGATACAACCAGAGATTCCTACATGGAAATAGGAAAGAATAACGATGGACTTCGTTACAAAACTACCCAAAACCTCAAACGGACATGACACAATTTGGGTCATTGTAGATCGTCTTACCAAATCAACACATTTCATCCATACCAGAGAGACAGATAACATGGAAACCCTTACAAGGTTGTATATAAAGGAAATAGTTTCATGGCATGGAGTGCTGATATCCATAATCTCAGATCGTGACAGTCATTTCACATCTAGATTCTGGCAGTCAATGCAAAATGCTTTGGGTACTCAATTAGACATGAGTACGGCATATCATCCCGAAACCGATGGACAAAGTGATAGAACCATCCAAACACTCGAAGACATGCTTCAAGCTTGTGTTATAGATTTTGTAAAAGGATGGTAAAGACACTTACCAATTTTATAATTTTCTTACAATAACAGTTACCATGCCAGTATTAAGGCTGCACCATTCGAGGCACTTTATGGTCAAAAATGTAGATCACCTGTCTGCTGGGCCGAAGTTGGAGATGTTCAACTCACGGGACCAGAGATAATCCATGAAACCACCAAAAAGATAATACAAATTCGACAACGCTTGCAAGCTGCAAGAGACCGACAAAGAAGTTACGCCAATGTAAGGCGAAAGCCTTTGGAATTCCAAGTTGGAGATCGTGTTATGTTAAAAGTGTCACCTCGAAAAGGTGGCATCCGATTTGGAAATCGAGGAAAGCTTAACCCCCGGTACATTGGACCATTTAAGATCCTTGATAGGGTCGGCCCAGTGGTATACACACTTGAGCTTCCTAAAGAACTCAGTAGTGTCCATAGTACTTTCCATGTTTCTAATTTAAAGAAATGCCTATCTGACGAATCCCTTGTCATCCCAATAAAAGAGCTTCAACTCGATGACAAACTCAACTTTGTGGAAGAATCAATTGAAATTATGGATTGAAAAGTCAAGCAACTAAGACAAAGTCACATCCTTATAGTCAAAGTAAGGTGGAACCCTAAAAGAGGACCAGAATTTACGTGGGAACGTGAAGATCAAATTTGTGCCAAGTATCCACATCTATTTTCAAACACCACTCTAACATCCAACTAAATCTCGGGACGAGATTTCTTTTAAGGTTGGGAGACTATAACAACCCACAATTTTCATCAATGTAATTATCCACCTATTAAATTAGATGTAATTTTCATCAATGTAATATTTACTTATTAAATTAAGTACAACCATTTTTACAGGAATATTTTTGCTTTAATCCACCTATTATGCAACGTAACTTGCATTTCTAAAGTAAACGAGCTCACGCAATCTACCTATGCCAATTTTATCAACGTTTATATCAAGTAAACGTTATAATATGTCAAGCAATATGTTTTAATTACCATTTTACCATACGTTATCTATTTAATATACTTTCCATAACGTTATATCAAAACGGACTTTTAACGTTAATGTTTATATCAAAACCCTAACTTCATGTAATGTTTACATACAAAATGAATGTATCAGCCTTCAAGCATGTGTACAAGTGATCAATACATAATATTTAAATTAAATTTTCCCTCCTAAATCAAGGTATAACTCATTTGAGCTCAATGTACAAGCGAATAAAACACGAATTCAAATAAGCTCATTTTCCCTCCATTTTCATTCTAGATTTCGTATAAGCTCTTAAGCATGAGTTACAAACACTTATAGCACAACATTTAAATATTTTCCTCCCTAATCCTAAAACCCTAGCTCGTCCAAAACCATAAATCCTAACCCAAAAACCCTAATATACCCGAAACACCTAAACTAGTTCTAAACTAAGTTAAACCAAGCAACCACCCTAACTCCACCATGATCCACCTACTTGCTAGCTACCTTCAGCACCTTTTCACCACCCTAGCACCCAAGCACCTCCATGAATCACCTACTAGTCACCTTGAGCTCTAAGAAAACCACCTTGCCACCTCCTTTGATTTTCGAACCCCTCTTCACCTCCTACATCTTTCAAAGCTAGTCCTTAGCCTTCCTTGGTCACCACTATACTATTACTTTGCCACTACTCCACTTACCTTGGACACCACTCCAAGAAAACTTGGTCAATAGTCCTCTCTTCACCCTATATATATACATGAAACATACATACACTTTCCATTCACCATCTAAACTTTGTACTACCTCAAAATCATGATCTAACCAAGCTAAAGAAGAATAGAAAGGAAGTATAAGCCAAGTAGAAGCCAATAACAAGAAGGAAGAGCCCTTGATTCATCTCTAAGCCATTTTCGAACCATATCAACCATTTTGACCCAGCTCTTGTCTGATTTTAAATCCTTAATAATCCCTATTAGATCATGTATAAGCTCCTTGTATAAGTTATTGAATTACAAAGACACACGTTTGGTTTTCCTAAACCAAACGCATGCTTAAAACCCTAATAAGCCATTTTCATGTATCTAATAAGCTAATGATCCTAAACGAATGGGGAATTGTGTGTGAGAGTTGTGTGATATGGGATGGTTTGAGAGGGTATTTATAGGCTTTTTCGGGGCCAAAGTGCGCCTCACTTACAAAAAAGTGTGCAACACTTTAGGTGTTAATGCACTTGGCATTTAATTGCCTTTAATTTCCTTTAATTTTAGTTTTGATGGAAAAGTGCGCCGCACTTTTATGCAAAACCGGCACACTTTTGGTCGTTTTCAGCAAAGATAATTGAATTCTCTTCACGTGGCCGCTTGAACCAACTAAAACGGAGTTCGTATGACCGAGTTATGGCCAAAACAGTGAACATGTGTTGGGAAGCATTCAGCTTGAGTTATTTTTTTCGTTTAAGCTTCAAATCTTAGTGTATTCTTTCGTTTTCTTCCACTACACATTCCAAGAACCTACAATGACAAATATACTCTATTCTATACCAAAAGTTCTTATATTTAACCGGTTTATATATATATAAGCATTGATAACGCGTATAGAAACATGTATAATTTGAGCATTATCAAATCCCCCCACACTTAAAACTTTGTTTGCCCTAAAGCAAATCTAAGAAAAAAAATTATAAACAAGGTCCTAGGTGACAAATTTTTTTTATATATATATTTTTAAGTTTTGATATTTTTTTATTTTTAATTTTTTAATTTAAAAATTTTTATTAGGTGTGAAATTTTCGAAAATATTTTTGGTTTTTGTAACAAATAAGTGCAAAAGGAGCAAGCACCCCCCCCCCCCACACTTAAAACTTTGCTTGCCCTCAAGCAAAATAAGGAAAAGAAATAAGCTTTACAAAACAAACATAGAATTATGAAAATATTTTTAGATTTTTTTTAATATGTAAAAGTAGAGATGTTTGACAATATCCAACGATTCTCAAGCTGCAATAACATGACTAAGCACCTCACGAATAAGGAAAGTATAATTCACTCAAACACTCGTATGTGATGTAATAGAGGATAAAAGGGAAGTCACACTCAATTGCTCAGACATGATTCATTAAGTTACTATAGGATTGTACAAGAAATAAAACTACACCGACATAGGCAAAAGCACCCGTATAATTATCAAAAGAGGACTTTTATTCGAGTTGTAATGTACAGGCTAAGGTTTATAAGGTGTGGATTAATAATGGGGATATATACTGGAAATGGTTTTATAATATACATGTCGACAAGTCCAAAGAAACCATGTTTGCTAGCTACTTCAATCCACAAATCCGCAGAGGTTATTGAACAAAACAACCCTCCATCTAACAACCAACACTTATTCAACTTTTTTTATTCAACTTTTTTACATTTTTCACCACTTTCTTTTCACAGTAACAACTAACAATACCTTATACTCCGAATAAATATATACCACCTCAATTACAAAGCACGAAGCGTGCACTCTTCATCCTTCGCTGAATTGGCGTAGCTACAATAAGCATATACGAACAAGCACATCCACCAAACATACCAAGCAACTAGAAACCAACTATAGGGACTTTCGACAAAGGGTAAGGCTAGGCTAAAGGTTATATATTTTTGTATTTTTATTTTTTTTCTGGATGAGAAAGATGAATAGAATGGCTCAGTGGGTTAAACTAGATGTATCTAGCAGTAAAGATGAGTGCTAACATAAGGATTTTATCTGGGTGGTTAGCTAATCAGTGTAACCAGCTAAGAGAATAAATAATAAATGGAATGGCTATTGGTAAATCCTAAGTTGCCTCTTATCACATGAAAAAAAAAAAAACAAAATCACATATAACACCGCGAACGTATCTCACTGCAGTCTCGTAATGAATTCAAGCACAATTTCCAAGAATCAATAAATTCACCGCACCACTCAAAATCATATGGAAACAAGCATAAATTGCAGTTATGCTATATACAGGCTCAAAATCCTCACATATTTACTGGAATGGTTATAAATGCGCAAGTAATGTTATCAATCCTAGATCGATCGCTTTATCCAATCGGGACACAACTCTATTTTTCAAAACTTTATTTATTTGCTACGTTTTTATTCTAATATATTAACCTAAGTGGCAAAAAATTTAAAAACAAGAATAGATTTTTAGATTACCGAGGGCGAACAAAAGTTACATATTAATAATGAGTCTGATTTTTCAATTCGTTTTCCCCCCACACTTAAGTTGAGCATTATGCGTAATTAGAAAATAACTTAAAAGTGGGACAAACGGGAAAAATAAATATAAGAAAAACGAGATTTCCCGGGGCTCATAAGTGCTTAGTTGAATTCTAAAAGATACGGCGCTAAACGAACGCCAAGCATGTGTATTCTACCACATGATATTATACTCCAAATATATCACATCCCCAAGTGAAAAGCATCACCACCATCCAAGCTCCACTTATTTTATTTAATCTACAAAAACCGTAAAATACTAAAGCACACTTTAGTAGGCACTATGATTGCATTTAGCGTATGCAACAAGCCTTTAAACCCCTCGGTGGCCCAAGTGGACGAGTTATAGTCTCGTGAGGGTTTCCAGCGAACACACCCACAAAGTTCAAAACTTTTTTATATATTTTTTTTAAAATTTTTATTTTTATTTCGTTTAAAATTTATTTATTTATTTATAATTTAGTAAAACAAGCACACATAAAATATTACGAAATGAAAAATAATATAAGAAAGAAAATATAATTACTAGTAATCAAACATTCATAAACACATACCAAAGCAAAAATAAAGGTGAAAAGAAAATCTTTTTAATTTTTAATATTTTAAGACAAACAAATAATTATTATTTAAGGTTTAAAACAAATAATTTACAAAATTACTATTATTATTTTTTAATTTTT
This sequence comes from Tanacetum coccineum, assembly GCA_026074375.1. NCBI lineage: Eukaryota > Viridiplantae > Streptophyta > Magnoliopsida > Asterales > Asteraceae > Tanacetum > Tanacetum coccineum. The sequence continues at coordinate 6,533 of BQNB010081937.1, forward strand.
TATATATATATTTTTTAATTTAAAAAAAAATTTCGAAACAAAAGTGCGTCGCACTTGAAAAAAGTGCGACATACATCGAATTTATATTTTTTATTATTTTTCAAAAATTCAAACTAGCGCGGCAAAAATTTATACAAGAGTACGCCGCACACAAACACAAGTGCGGCGGTTTTATTAAGACATAAAACAATTTTTTGTTTTTTTCACAATTTATTAGTTACGAACACATATATAATCGCATAAACAAACACAGGTAATAAAAAACAAACACACAATAAACATAAACAATTTTTTATATTTTTTTTATAATTTATTCAACTCTTTTGTTTAGATTTTAATTTTTTTATTATCATATATACGCACATGACTCAAAACAAAACATGCAACACATTTCACAAACACAGAAAAGCATTCAAACACATAAGCATAAACAAAAACTGAAGAATAAATAAGAAAACTTCTTTAGATTTTATAGTTTTTTTAACATATTACATAAACACGCAAACGAACACACATAAACAAGCAATCCAAACAAATGCAAACACACATGAATGAATACAAATATTAGTTTTAAGACAATCTATATGATTAAGATACGAAAAAGAAAACATATATAATTTTTTTACCCAGAAAGTGCGGCGCACTTTAGGTGAAGTGCGGCGTACTTACTGCAATTTTCCAAATTTTTTATATTTTTATTGGTTTTATAGATGCAATATAAATTATATTGACAGAGACATGCAATAAAACAAGATAATCATGAAGAAAGAAAAATAACTCAAAAATAAAATCTTTTTGATTTTTATTTTTCAGAAGTACGACGGTTTTTTGAGTAAACCGACGCAATTGCTGGTTTTTCAAGTTTAGCATAAGCATATTATTATGATTAACAAAACGAAACAAACACTCAAATAGCAATAACAGGATATAAACAAACAGATCTTGCTCAGAACAAGCAACAAAGCAACTTAAATCTAGACAAGTATAGATCAAATAAGAACACTAATATTTTTAATTTCCAGTTAATTGGCAAATGATATAAATTCAATAATTTAAGCAATACAATCACACAAAACATAAGCCTTATGCTCTCAATACGTGAATTAAGCATTACAATTAGTTTATGGGGTTTTTTAAGACACAATCCAAGAAAATATTTTGTTGCAGTCAAAAAGTGCGGCGTACTTAGGAGTAAGTACGACGTACTTGCAGTATTTCCAGGGGAGTACAACAATTTTAACAGAAAAACCGGCGCACTTTCAGTAGCAGAAAGATGTTTAAGCAGTTTTAACACGAAAATTGCATAGCAACGAGATGTCAAACATGTATAAACCACTAATTAGAATGAAACAGGGGAGAACAAACAAACTCCCGGGGGGGGGGGGGGGGTGGGGGGGGGGCAACGTGCCAAAAACTTTGATGCGTTTCAAAAGCTTTAAATTTATAAGACAAGACATAGCGGTTAATTGACAGAAACACATGGGAAAGTATACCCTTTCGAGTGTAGTAAAGTCTAGGTAAGTCCAGGTCGTCCCAAGGGAGTTGTACGTTTTTAGATTCAAAAAGTAGTTTAGAAAGAAAGTCCAAATGATTGTCACGATCATTAGACTCATATTTGAAATAAGTAAAAGTTATACCAAATGCTAGCAATGATTAGATTATTAACAAGATGATTAAAAACTATGTTTATTTGGGGAATGAGAACAAAGAAGATGAACATGCAAATAACCTTGAACACATGAAGTAAGGTATAAACACAAAAGTAAACGGGTAGTCACTTAAGTGATCATCAATTTCATATAAGAAATAATCCTTTCGGCCTTTAATCTTTAATATATAAAATGCTTTTAAGATTGATTCATGTTTGGAGATAATAAAATCAAACTTTCTTATTCAAGTTCGTTAGACATAAGAACAAGCTTTAAACATTTTATTACTTGGTTGAATAACTATTTTATTAGCTAATTCTTACAAAGCTAATATCGATTCATGACTCAAAATCAATCACTACATGAAGCCTTTCGACCTAATTTCATATTTCATGAAAGATCAAATAATCAAACAAGGATCAAGCATTCAAACATCAAGTTTAATATTATTATTCCACATTTATAAGTTATTAAGCATCTTTATAACAACATTCTCATTTATCCCAAATAAACATAAAAGAACTACTCCATATTGATTGAAATGAAACACATAACAAACATTATGAATTCAGAAAAGAACATATTCAAAGTAGAAACAAGATTATACCAACTCCAAGAGCTAAATATGGTGATTTCACATGAATTTTCCAAGAACACTTTATTATATTCAAAGCAAAATCCTAAGAACAATGATGAACATCAACCAAGACATCCGAAAAAAAAAAAAAACTTCTTAAGAACTTTTTGATTTTAATTGGTGATGATTTGAGTTATCAAGGTGGATTGGATCAAAGGTTCTCAGGGCCTTTTACACCAACAACACCCCTTATAATGAACATAAATTAATGTGTGAATTATGTGTGAGAGTTGATTGAATATGGATGGTTTAAGAGGTATTTATAGGGTTTTTCGGGCCAAAGTGCTCCTCACGTTACAAAAAAGTGTGCAGCACTTCGGTGTTAATGCACTTAGGCATTTTTAATTGTCTAATTTTCCTTTAATTTCAATTCTTATAGGAAAAAGGCACCGCATCTTGTTATGCAAAACCGGCGGACTTTTGTTCGTTTTTAGCAAATGGATTTTTCCAAAGTTGTAAATAATTGAATTCTCTTCGTGTGGCCACTTGAACCAACTAAACCAAAGTTCGTATAACCGAGTTATGGCCAAAACAGTAAACAGGTGTCGGGAAGCATTCAGCTTGAGTTATTTCTTCGTTTAAGCTTTAAATCTTAGTGTATTCTTCCATTTTCTTCCATGACACATTCCAAGAACCTACAAAGACAAATATACCCTATTCTATATCAAAGCATTGATAACGCGTATAGAAACATGTATAATTTGAGCGTTATCAGTTATCTATTTAACGTACCATTCATAATGTTTATTATAAAACTAACATTATACGTTAACATTTATATCAAAACCCCGACTACATGTAAGTGTTATTACAATACAAAACAAAAGAACCAAGCTTTCAAAGGCATGTGTAAAAAGTGAACCAAGTCACAAAAATTAGAATTACAACTTCCTTTCAAAACCAATGTAAAACCACTTTAAAGCCTGAAGTATCAATCGACAATGCAAGAATACAAATAAGCCTATATTTCCCTCCATTTTCTAAGGCAATTCGAACAAACCATTCCCTAGGCACAAGAACAACACTCCCATGCCCTAACATTAAACATTTTCATTTTCCCTTCATTTCACTCCACACACTCGGCAAAACCCTAAAAACCTAACCCGAAAACCCTAAACAACCCGATACCTCTAAACTAGTTTAGAACCAAGTTTAAACCAAGCCAAAACCTAGCAAGCATACTCCACCATGATTCGAGCCTACTTTGCCTATCACCTTTACACCACTTTGCACCCTTAGTAAAGCAACATTGTCACCTCTTTCACCACATGCTGCCACCTCACCACCTATTTGTCAACACCTTGTCACCACCTTGGTGATTCAAACCCCCTCACCTCCTAACACCTTGCTAAGCTACCCTCTTAGCTTCTAATAGTCACTAGTAGCTAACCTTGGACATCACTCTTCTCAACTTGGCCACCACTCTAAGTTTCTAGCCTATATATACACGCATACATGCATACTTTCAAATTCACCTATTTAGAACTAGATACCTTACACCAAATCATGTTCTAAGCCAACTAAGGAAAGGAAGGAAAAGAGTCTTTAAGCTATTTGGAACCAAAGGATAAGAAAAGACGAGTTCTTGATACATCTCCAAGACTTTCGGGTTCCCATTTTATCATTTTTCGACCCATAATAAAGCCATTTTCATCCATACAAGCACTAGTAAGGCCTCATAACTTGTTTTTATAAGCTATTTGTCAATTTTAGAACATGTATAAGCTTCATATAAATCATATTTTAAAGGCTCTTAAAAACCCTAAGCAACACGCTTGGTTTTCCTAAACCAAACACGCCCTTAAAACCCTAAAAGCTCTTTTCGTGAACATAATAAGCTATAAGCCATAAGTTGTTGTAATAAGCTATTTCTATAAGCTCACTTATCACTTTTATAATCATTAAAACTAATCCTAAAACTCGTAAAACTTACTTATTTTAGCTTATAGTAATAAGTTATATGCTGCAAATTGATTTTGAGATCAAAAATACAGAGATTATGGAATCTGGACTAAAAACGCAAAACATTTCATGCATAAGGGTATATATTGTAACTTTTGAAATTATTAAACTTTCAGGCCAAAAGTGTAAATACTCCAAAGTTAAACCACAGGGGCCTGTTTTGCCAATTTTCAAAGTTAAAGGTTTAATATTAAAGGGTTAAAAATGTTAATTAATAAAACCAAGGTAGATAATGACATTTCATATTCTCAAGGGTAAAAATATAATATTTTATATAAATTATAAAAATATATTTAAATATTATAAGACTCGATTTTATTAAAACCCGACACATTTATCGTTTCATTCATCGATCGAAACACTATAAAATAATTATGTTATATATTTAACATAATTTATCATGCACTAGCTTTTGAAGAAACTTAAAAAGATAAAATCCTATCATTTAAACTATAACGTTAAACATGTACAAGGGAATTTACATGTGAGAGGGAATTTCAATTGTGGTAAGACGTTTTGACGAGTTGATGGATTTACGATTTAAAAGGTCCTAGCTCCTCAAATGTTTACTACATGACCTCTGGATTATGATAGCCCGAACAGTGATACGATGTTTTCACAATTTAATAAACCAAATTAATCATTTACGTTAACTTTATGAAATGAAAGTATTTGAACAATCAAACTAAGACTATGAAATTTACCCAGGTTGCTGAACGTGGCCGTTTATATTCTAAATGAATCAACTTTTGACGTCAAACAACTACCTTATTAAGGTAGTTCATAGTCCACCTTACAGGTTTTCTAAATCCCATGGGAGATACATGCTATAAACCATGAATACAAGTATTTTCAACTGCATGCTATCCTAATATAATATTGCCTAAGAAACCTCCATTTGCCATAAGGCCCCACTATCATTAACTGTTAATTACTTTGCGAAGTAAGCGCGAATGCCGTGAATAGATATATTAGGACTGAACTTCCCCCTCCAGGTTCTGGTACATACATGGCCAACGGACACATTTCATTTGAGGAACTCCGATGTTTGGCAAAGCACCCGCTTGGGGCAACAACTTATGAATAACATTTACTTAAGGCTTTAATATCATAAGCTTAGAGCAATAATATAATATTGTTTACCATGATAATTGTATTCGTTTTAATTATTACTATTACATTGACTTGTATTCGATTATTACATTTCAAACCTTGAATTTCACTCAACTGTTGTGTTGACCCTTTTAGCATGTTTATCTCAGGTAATTGAGCAATCTATGACACGGAGTGGCATTAGACTTGAGGACGTCCAAACTTGTTATCATTCAAACTTTATGTTTCAATGTATTTTGGAACCTCTTTTGTAAAACTCTGATATATTATTGAATGATAACTAAAGTTTCCTAAACGTCTCTTTTGAGTCGTTTTCTATGTTATGACTGTTGATTCATGAAGTAATACCCCAAATTAGCTTCCGCTGCTATATGTCAAATAATGGGGTGTTACAATTTTATATATATATAAATACCAATAAAATGTTATCATAATATAAATTAAACACTTTTATGTTAATAATAATTTTTTGTTTATTAAAAATCTATGTAATTATTAATTTTTTTTAAAAATAGTGAAATTCGGGTTATTCGGGTCAACCTGAGAACCGAACCGAATTCCAATTCGGTTTTCAGTTTGGTTCGGTTGAATTCTAGTTTGGTTCGATTCGGTTTTCGGGTTGACCCAAAACAACACTTGAACTTCTTGGAAATATATAGCTTATTCGGTTTTTTTATATTGATAGATATCTAAAAACAAAACATGGTCATCTCAAAAAAAAAGTTTTACAATGAAAAAACTTGATTCAATGAGCCCAATAGCCAATATCAGAAATTTCTTTTATTTTAGCCTGGCATTGGCCCATAAGTTGTTTTAAGAGAAAACCTAATTTGAATTAAATTGTTTGCCGGGCATTACATTTTGTTCCTTGTATATATAGATGCATAACATGCCTTTGAGTAAAATCAATCAACAATGAAGCCACCAATTCCCTTTTTCAGTGTTATAGCTTTGTTGCCTAACCACACTATTTCCACCAATGCTACAACCCATCCTCATTCATAGTGTTTTGATTGTAGTCTGGTTCTTTCATTGACAAAGGTACTCGGCATGATAGATCAATGTGTATATTCACATATCGCTCCAAAAGGCCAGCATTTTGATAGGTCTTGGATCTTTTGGTACGCAACATAGATCTAACCATGACTTAGAACCACGTCTTGAGAAGTCTTTAACCTCTTTTGTTGTTTGGTCATACTCCATGTCTTAGCTATTCTTGCACTTTCAACATAACAATAAATTCAAATCCCAAGAGGTAATATATGTGATAGATGAGGAGTACTTTACATTCGAAAAAATAATGACAAGGAAATAACTATTATTTTGCGTTTAACATTTTGAAAAAAAGTCAAATTTTAATTAGAAAAGTCAGCCGGGATGGTGGTTGGTAGCCGGAAAAAGTTGTCGGAATCTGGGTATGAAGATGGAGGATTGAAGAACAAAAGAGTAGTTAAGTTAAGTCACTTAAAAGCTACTGTATTCATTTTGTATAAAATTTAAATGTATGCAAGTGTGTTACTGTATCTTTTTAAAGTCCAATAGGAAGAGTATAATAGATCTGATATTTATCTTCAATTTTGGGTGGAGGCTCATACCTTTTCTGCATCCTACGAGACTGTGTTCCAAGTCTCATTGTTTTCTTCAATTTTGAGACACTATGAGAGTGTTTCATATCTCATTGTTTTCTTCAACTTTAAGGACATATGAGAGCGTTCGTAATATAATAGTTTTCTGGACTATAGACTTTGTGAGTTATATCAATGATTTGGTTGATGGCTTTCTTATCAAAGTTTAAATCACAAATGCTAATATATAATATATTGTATAAGATTTCTGGACTACGTATAGACTTTCTGAGTTATATCACTAAACTGCAGCCATGTTGAGAAATTTCAGAATATAATCCTATGAAGTAGATTTTCATGTTGAAAAAAATGCATGGAGCTATATGTTGACAGTAGTTGTTGTTATTGTAGTTTTGAATTGTACATATTAACAAACTATTACTTCTGAGTAATTCAATTGTTACTAGTTTTCTGAAAGTTTTTATACTTGTACTTCATTAGTCTTTATGCAGTTCTACATTTCTTAGTCTTTTAATTGTTACTAGTATTTCTGAGTAATGCTTTGCTTCCTAACCCCACTATTTCCACTATAGCAATACCCGCTCATTGTTCATAACATTTCGATTGTAGTCTGGTTCTTTCATTGACTTGGTTTGGATGTTGACACAAAGCCAGCATGATAGATCAATGATACGTATATAATCACATATCGCTCCAAAAGGCCAGCATTTTGCTGGATCTTGGATCTTTTGGTACGCAACATATGTCCCGTGATATCATTAAGATTAGCAATGATTTTTAAAGCGTAATTTTGATTTGTTTTAGCCTATTCTAATAAGGGTCATTGGTTATAGCATATGAGAACAAAGAATTCATCTCCCCTCCCCCTCACCTAGACGAATTAGAAGGCCGTTATGTTTACTAGTATGTACCTTCCAATAACCGTTTTGTTCACAGTTGGATGGTTGAACCACCTTATTTTTTCTTGTACCTTGATTGAATTGAGGCAGTTTTGGTTTAACACTATATAACAATTGAAGAAAAAAAGAGTATTTTAGTCAAATTACTTAAAAAGCTATTTATTCTGTTCAATTTGATTGTATACAAGTGTTACTGTACCTTTTATAGTCCGCTAGGAATTTCGGTATAAGAGTGTAATTAATAGATCTGATATTTTATCTTGGGTCCGGGCTCATTTACCTTTATAGCATCTTACGAAACAAGTGTTCCAGAGACACTATAAGAATGTTTCAAATCTCATTGTTTTCTTCAATTTTAATTTGATAACATATGAGAATGTTACTAGCAGGGTACCCGCGCAATGCAGCGGCGGGTACCCTATAACTAAATTTGTGGCGAACAAATATAATATTTTGTTTAGTAGACATTTTTTTCATCATTTACTGTACTCTAAAATAAATATAACATAGATGATGGTGACAATGAATGGTTACGCAACGTAACCTCTATTGTCTCAAGTCGCAAACTTTGGTCGCTCAATATACAGCTGGTCGGTTTTGAGTGGAAATAGCATTAATGTGTTGGCATAGTTAGGTTCTTGGCGTGGGGAATTTGTTTGGGTACTGGGTTGACGATGGGGTTCTTGTTTGTTGTTAGAGAGGGGGTTACTATGGGGTACTTTTTTATTTGTATTGGTGGGTGTAGTCTTTTAGGGTACATTATTGTTGAGAGTGGAGTCTTTTGGTTACATTTGTGGGGCTATTCATTCGGGTAGGTTTTGTGTGGTGTTCTTTCAGGGTCATTTCATTTTGAGTCATTTTGGGTCTGACCGTTTGTATTTTTTATGTGATGGGCTAACCTCGGTTGATCTCACACATTTGTGAGGCATGGGTTAGTTTGTTGCTTTATAAAGTGGGAGAAACGAGAGGAGGGGGTTATGGTGAAGGAAGGGGGGGGGGGAGGAAAAGTAGAGCGGGTGAGAGGGGGAGCAGGTGGTAAGATAGATAGAGGAGGATGGGGGGGAGGTGCGGGGACGGGAGGAAGGTGAAAGGTAGTTAGAGTCGTGGTGGGTGACGCACGGGAGTGTCATTGTGTGGGTGAGCGGGGACGGAGGGTTGGGCGTGGGTAAGGTAGGGGGAAAGAGGGGTACGATGATACGGGGGGGCCAGGTAGAGAAGTGTAGATGTGGGCGGCTGGAGGAGGCGGTGGTGTGGTATGTGTTTGGGTTGTAAAGGGGGGTGGTAACGACGAGAAATAGAAGCGGGGGAGGTGGTGTGCTTGGATCGGACTTCGCGAGAGGAAAACGGTTGAGTGTGGAGGAGGGGAACCGTTGACGGGACTAAAGGTGTGAGGGGGGGTAAGCATGGGTAAGATTGTCAGAGGCAAGTGGGGGGGGGGGAGGGTGGGATGGGAGGAAGAGGTGTAAGAGGACTGGGGTGCGTGGGTGTTGGGCAATTGACGGGGAACTGCGGATAGGGGGGGGTGAGAGTAATGTTAGATAGAAGGAGGCGAGGTAGGGAGAGTTAGAGCAGAGGATGGCGTAGGCTGGGTAGAGCGGAAGGATGGAGACAAAGCGGGCAGTAAAGTTGGGAGGTGAGAGGGGAATTGTCGGTATGAAGGAGAAGCGGGGGGGGGGCGGCGGGATGAAGGTGGTCGGGAGGAGTAGAGGGGAACGAGAGGGAGAGAGAAGGTGCGCAATTGGCGTCGTAAGGTGATAGAGCGTGCTCGAGGGGCAAGAGGGCAAGGGTGCCGTAGTGGCGGATTGATGCAGATGGGGTGAGGGAAGGAGAGGGGGAGGCAGGGAGGGGGGCCTGCTTGGATAGGAAATGTGTATGGTGGGCGGTGGAGAAGGTTTAGAAGGGGGGGTATGGTAGGGAGGTTAGAAGGTTGATCATGAGACTGGAGAGAAGGGGGGAGAAAAGATTCTGGGAGAACAAGAAGGCGTCAAGTGGTGTGGGGGCTTGGGGTTAGATTGGTGGGCTACAGGGAGGGGGGGTTGGGAGGTGTGGCAGGACGGGAACCACGACAGATTATGGTGTTTGTAGCGGTTAGGAGAGGGGGCGGGTAGGGATTAGGGACGACGAAAGGCGTGGCGGGGTGAGTGCTACATTGCCCAGGAGAAGACTGGAGGAAAGGGAGAGGGTTAGGCGGGGGGTGCAGGATTGAATGGCGCAGAGAAGAGCGAGTGCGAAAAGAAGATAACGGGTAGGTGGGAAGTGAGTGTAAAGATTGGTGAAAGCGGCAGTAGTAGGGTGGGGGAAGGAGGGGGGTGTGGAGAGCATGGTGATTAGTGCGGGGCGAGGGAGCGCACGAGGAGGACTAGGGCGGGGTGAGGGGTGAGGAAGAGGACGGGTTTGGGGTCGGGTCGGGACCAGCGGGAAGGAGCCGGGATAAGGTAGAAATGAGTGTGTGGAGGTTGGCGGGGTTGGGCAGGGGGGGGGGTAGGTGGGTGGGGGGTGTGGAGGATTACGGATTGGACGAGGCTGTTGTGGCATTGGGGAAGTATGAGATGCACACAAGTATAGGGGCGCGGGGAATAAATAGGGTAGGACTGGTGCCGGAGGCATGCATAAGGTGATTGAAAAGGAGATGGGAGGTGTGGGAAGGAACGAGTTGTGCAGGACGGGAGATGTGCGTGTGGGGGGCGTTTTCAGGGACGGGATAGGGGGTGTGTCGCAGAGTGACGGAGGGGGAGGTGTGGTAAGCGAGGGGGGGGGGAGGTAGGATGATGAGGGTTGAGATGACTGGGAGGTAGGGAGAGCTGGGGGGGGGCAAGAGAGGGGTGTAGGGGGTACCGCAGTGGCGGATGTGCGGGTGACGGCGGAGGTTAAGAGCGGACGGGGGGTGCGGACAGGAAGTTAGGGCGTAGTGTGGTGTGTGAAGGGAGGTAGCCATAAGGGCAAGGGGAGGGAGGGGAGGTGGAGAGTGTGTGTGCTTCGGGATGGGGGGGCGGGGGTGATGCGGTCTGGGGACGTTGAAGGATGGAGTTAGGTGCGGGCGGGTATATAGAAGGATGGTGGAGGGGGGGTGAGGGAGTGCAAAGGAGCGTAGTAGGTGGACAGGTTAGAGTGCCGTACGGGGGGTACGGTGAGCTGAGCTGAATGAGGGGGAGGTAAAGTAAAGGCGACCTAATATGGTCGATCCCTCTTAAGATATTTCACATACATTTAATATACTCTTAGGGGCCTTGTAATAGTCTTCATACTACCTTACTTGTGCGTTGCCTTAACGGAATATTAAATAGACGGCGGGTTCGTGTAATCCATTCATGACCTAGGAAATACTTACACAGATCATCTCAAGTGTGACAAAGCAATAGGTAGAATTGGATAGCTAGCAAGGAGTAGTGCATCCCAAGTGAATACGCTTCGTTGTATAATTGTTCTTGACATTAGATTAGAATTAGTAGTTAATTAGATTAAAACAAACCAACCTTCAAACCCGAGATTTACTTGCTTTCATAAAATACAAAAACACAAAAATAATCTTCCTTTAACCCTTAGACCTTAGTGAACATTCGATCTGGCCTTCGTGCTATTCCCCTAGAGAACGATAACAATCCCCAAGTCTTGCCAATACTATACTGCAACGATTAGGTACACTTCCTAGGGAGTTGTAAAACTTCTTGTAGAAGTCTATACGACCCTCACATCACTTAGGTGTTGAGGATATGGGATTTTTGGTTTGTATGGTTTTGGTATTGGAGTTTCTTTAATAGGTTTTGGGGTTTGAGTTTTTGGTTGTGGTGCAGGTTCTTCGTCTTCATCATCACTATTGAAGTTAATAGGGGTTTCATAATCATTTTGTAGATTATTTGGGTTGACTAGTGGGTCATAGGATTTACCACTTCTTGTGAACACGGCATTCACATGCTCATTACGATATTGCGGTGGTTGATAGGCTTTGGAGTTGTTTCCTCGTGGGTTTGGTTGAGTGTTGCTCGGAAGAGATCCAGAAGGTCGACCAGATTGCTTGCCAGCGAGTCTATCAAACTTAGTTTAAAGGTTTTGGATTGAAGCTTGATGATTTTTGGCTACTGTTTCGAATTGAGTTTTGAGGTCCATGAATGTATCTTTAATAAAAGCGTCAGATCTCATTGTTTTCTTCAATTTTAATTTGATAACATATGAGAATGTTACTAGCAAGGTACCCGCGCAATGCAGCGGCGGGTACCCTATAACTAAATTTGTGGCGAACAAATATTTTTTTTATTATACATTTTTTTCAACAATTACTTTACAAAAAAATAACATAGATGATGGTGACAATGAATGTTACCGCCACGAACCACAATTGTCTCCGTCGCAACCTTTGTTCGCATCAAAACATACTTTTCGTAAAAGATTGGCATCTCATTAAATTTTTATCAAAGAAATCTACATGCTTGTTTCAAAATATTGGACTTGGAATCTATGTTTAACAAGTTTAGAAGAATCTACGTGTACCAAGTTTACCAAAAAACAATACCAATGATTTATACGACAAAATTTACCAACAAGAATTATTCATAACAAAATTAACCAAAGATTTGCACAACAAATTTAATTACAATTTATTATAACAAACTTTACCAAACAAATGACAAAATTTACATACCTATATACAAAAATTAGATCTACACACACTTTATCACAAAATATCTTCCATGGAATAAATAGCAACACCCGAGTGCTCCTCTAGAAATCTCTTGATATATAATTTTATCTCTTCAAAGGGTGGAGGAGATGGGGAGGATCTTTTATACAAATCTTTGACCCTTCCTCTAACAGGAGTTTACGCACATGAGAAGTGGTGACGGCCCCCTCTTGAGGTATTGGAGCAGGACCAGACAGCAAGTGGGGATACTGCATATTGTAAGAAGAAAATAGCATTTGTCAAGAAAAATTGACTATTAATAATCCCAACCAAGCATTGCGCGGGTGCAACTGATCAAACTAAAATAAATGGTTTTAAAAAGGTTGATTTTGCATTCGGACAAGTGACAAAAAAGGGGGTGTTATGCAAACGAAATGTTGATAACTTGATATGATTACCAAAATTTGCTTATACCTAGCAAGTACTATGTATATATTGTTAAAAGAAAGGGGAAGAAAGTTAGGACTAGTATACCTTTAACCAAAGTTGTTGTCTCATATAAGTGTAGATTTTTTAATTGTTGAATAGTGGCGCTATCCATGCCATAACGAACAGAAAAGTAAACCATGCCTAATGAGTGATGACGAATTAAAAAAACTCATTTAATAACAACGTAACATCCTAATCCTAATATGCATATAAACGACATTCAATCCATTATTTGCAGCTTAAAACAAGTTACAAGAAATCATCATGCAACTCTACATGATATCGGTCGTCCAAAACGATTCATAAAAATTTGCATTTATTCAAAGTAGAGTTGGGTAAAAGGGTTTTAACTCGATAAATAACATACTGTATATATAAATAAAAGGTTTTGGAGGAAGAGAGGCTCATACTCGTCTGATCATCCCGATTTGCATCCTTTGCACGTCCTTGACTTTTGTTAATGATGATGAAATTTATAGTTACCTTGATCAACTACATAATACATTTAACAACAAACAATGTTTAAGAATAATAATCTTCAAAACTTTATAAGAAACAAACATTATAAATTATTAAAATGGAGGATCCATGTAAATTTTGTGTAATAAACTCAATCTTCATATTACAACTTAGACAACCATAATCAAAATAGATATTTATGAAATCATAAATATTCGAAGCTACCTTGACAAGTTTATGGATTATGTGAATCTATCTTCTCAAATGATATTATGGAATTCTTATGTTGCTTTGTGAATATGATATGATGTCTCATATTTGAAGAATGTGAATTGGGTATATATAACATTATGGCTTTGTGGCCATATTAATCATTAATCAATTGTGGTAAAGTAACAAGTCAGTTATGGTTTAGTCACATTATTGCAATTAATATTGTTGATCATGTTTTGAATTTATCATTGGTGGTTATATAAAAAACGGTTTCCTGACATTGATTTCGCAAAGGCTGCTACTACTTGATCAGGATTAAATGGGCCGTTACATACACTTAATGATAGGCTATATGAAATTAAAAGATGTTACGATTATACCCAGAAGGCATTTAATTTCTAAGATGTAATATAACTTCTATTCATAAAGTTTGTTACTCACTTACTCACTTTTGAAATGGGTTGTTATTTACCCATTTAATCTCTAGTGGAAAAAACGTATACAATAAATCTTCAATTAAAAAATGTATAAGGTGAAGATTTCTAAAAGAAGAAATGTTTTTTACTTAATTCTAAAAATAAAAAATGAGCTAATGCTTTATAAAGTAGTAGAGATATCAGAGTTTTCTAGACTATAGACTTTTTGAGTTGTATCAATGATTATGGCTTTCTTATCAAAGTTTGATAGCTAAATCACAAATACTGAATATATCAATATGTAATTATTAAATATATATAATGTATAAGATTTCTGAACATATAGACTTTTTGAGTTATATCACTAATCTGAAGCCATGTTGAGAAATTTTAGAAAATAATCCTATGAAGTAGATTTTCATGTTGAAAAACATGCCTGGAGCTATATGTTGACAGTAGTTGTTATTATTGTTGCTTAGGAATACTATAGTAGAAGTATAGCAATAATTCCCTAAAATAAAAAAAAAGGTCGCACAGCTTAGTAACGAACAATTATCTTAAAAATGTTACATGAGTAGATTATGTAAATTGAACCTGATCATCCCTTCATCCTTATTAGGTGCAACAGGTTTAATAAGCCGTCGATCATGTCAACTTTTGATGATTGTGTACGAACTAATGCTCTAAAGCATGAAACCAATGACCGTTTTCTTGAGCTTACAACCTATAAATTTCCAATAACAATTATTAATTTATTAGATTTAGAGTGTTGTCACTTAACTCAGAATCTAGAACACAAACATACTGCAGCAATAGATGGGCCGTTAGAGCCAGCAGCACCATGGCACACATCCATTCCAAATATTGTATTCAGTGACGACAAAGAAGATTGAAATGTAAGATTCCAAATATTTGTATTCAGTGACGATAACGAAAATTGATAAATTTAACACATGGTGACAAACAAAGGATAAAGGCAATAGAGTTCTGCTGCAATTAGCTTAAGATAATGAATAAAATAAAATCTCTGGGTGTGTTTGGCGACACACATCAGTGGAAGTAGCAGTAAGAAGTAGTAGTAAGGAGGTGAAGAAATTTCTTTACCAAGATGATTTTCTCGTTTATTTATCAACACTTAATATTAACTATTAATTGAAACATAACCTATGGGTCTCTCAATTATTAGTATCTGTTTGTAATCGTAGATTACCATTAATAATTTCTTTACCATTAAGGGCGAGTTTGGTTTGAAGGTTTGGACTGCATGATTAGCTTTTGGACTTTTATATGGCGTTTGGTATGATCTGCTTGGCTATATGATCCGCTTGACACCCTTATATTATCCTTTAGTAAAACCCAAGGGGACGTGCTAGATTTGAGAAAAAGTCTGCCACTTTGTGTCTTGATAAGTGTGCAACAATTTTTAGCCACACAATGTATGTTATTTAGGGTCTGTTTGGTTTAAAACATAGATTCACTGTAGGATTGGATTAATAAACGTCAAGAAAAGGATTTGGATTACCTAAATGAAAAACGTTGTTTGGTTACTACACAACACAAGTTAATTAAATAATTAAATCTATAAAGGAGAGAGAAAAGTCATTCTTATTGCCAGGTTTTCAAGAACCCAAATCTAAAGGTATCCATCTCCTATTTAAAAATCTAATCCCTCTGTCCAAATAGCTTTTATCAACCCAATCCTATTTTTTAGAGTCTAATCCTCCCAAACAAACAGGCCCTTAATTCATATGCATATATTTTTAGTTATTTATTTACATTTATATATTACAATATTATATAAAGTATTATTTATTTAATTTATAATATTATTTTTTCTACATCATTTTACTTTATTTTTCATACATTAAATTCAAATCAAAAACCCAAATCCTAATCTAAATCCAAATCCAAATTCTAAACCCGCTTACAAATCAAACAGGCCCTAAAGTTTTATATGCATTAATGTAACTATTTGGACTATCATTCAAAGTATTGAACTCAAATAGATATAGACTTAATTGTTGCATTTAAGCTCAAGCCTTTATTGTCTCAAAACTCTTATGACTATCATTCAAAGTATGGAACTCAAACAGAAATAGTTTTAATTGTTGCATTTAAGATCAAACCTTTACTGACGTAAAACTCAACTTAAGAATATAATAGTAGTTATAGATTACCATTAATAATTTCTTTACCAAGTTGATTTTCTCGTTTATTTATGCTTAGGGCATCCACTTTGGTCATTTCGAGAAAATGTTTAAAACATATGAAAAGGTTTATACTTTGTTTTAACCATAGTGAGTTGATGTTTTATGTCTATGTGGAATGAAGAGGTCTAAGATCTTGGACCTTTTCATAATTTAATGCATGTGTAATTGTTAACCATTTTAAAAACTAGAAAAGGTTTATCCATAGTACAACAAGGTTTATAAAATCAAAAGCTTTGTAAATTAATGATTTTTTTGAATATTTAGACCTTTAAAAAGGTCCACCATAGTGGATGTTCTTAAAACTAAAGTTTATATGCATTAATGTAACCATTAAGACTATCATTTAAAGTGTGGAACTTAAATAGAAATAATGTGTTTAAAGTGTAGAGTTAACTATTTACACCAATAAACAGAAACCACCAGAAAATGTACAAGATTATTAAAATTACATACTAGCTTGTTGTCCACAAAAACCATGGCAAGAGGCAAGAATTTCCAAAGTGTGAGTTGGCACTTTTTTTGTAAATAATTTACCATTAATGCCAAAACTGAAACTGACATTAGATGTTATGTTCCCCTCTTGTCAAAGCAACATATATCAACCTGCAGAACGATAAAATAAGAGAAAATGAATTAGAACTAAAAACAGTAAATCAATATAGCACACACTAAACTATTATTGCTCACCTTCCCAGCAAATGGTATACGGAAAGGTTGATTGAAACCATTAATAACGTGTGAGGCAGACTTGGCAAAACTTGAGAATCTGATCAAAATTAAGCTCTTACAAGGTAAACAAGTAGGGTGGCGATAATGGAGGTGCGGCCTATTAGTCAGTATATTTTCATAGTTGTTTAGTTGATTATTTTTAGGAGGATGTATTTGAGGCCTAGCCTATAGGGCATTCTAGATTAATTACTTTCAGTTGTTTTGGGAATAATAATATAGTAATCAATTAACCTTCAATATGGTATCACAACTATAATTTTCTCCCCTACTTTCTCTCTAACAAACATACCTCCCCCCCCCCCCCTCTTCATCATTCTGTCGTTGAACACCACTAAACCCTAATCACAAAATTCGGCTCCCATGACCGTTGAAGATACCCCACCACCACCACCACCACTCACTTTAACCGATAAAATCATTCCTTTTAGCATCCCTAACAAGGTCCCCATTAAATTGGACCTTGAAAAACACAACTATAATTCTTAGAGTTCCTTCTCACTCATTTACCTTGGTAATCTCGGTTTAAAATCCCATGTAGAAGCCGAAACCGCCTCTACAAACCCGAAATTGTGTCAACTTGACGACCTAATCAAGATGTGGATGCTTGGATCCCTATGTGATTCTCTTCAAGAACAAGTCGTCACCACTCCGGGTAACGCAAAAGCTTTATGGGATCATCTCAAAGATCTCTTCCATGATAATAAAGATACCCGGGCCATTAATCTAGATAATGAACTCCGATCAATCAAGATTGGAAAGATAACGGTGAATGAATATTGCATCAAATCAAATTTATGGCTAATAGACTTAAAAATCTTGATTGACAAGTAAGCGAGAAGAACTTGGTGATCTATGCGGTCAATGGGCTTGACTCTCATTTTGCAACACTTGTTGAAATCATCTGACATCGTGAGCCTCTTCCTAATTTTGAAATGGTTTGCAACATGCTTCTCTTGAAGGAACCGTCATTCAATTATCAAACCGATGCCTCTACCACGTTTAAAAGCAGTTCTTCGTCTCCTACTATTCTCATGGCAACCTCCGATCCTGACAACAAAGGTAAACCACAAAACCTACCTCAACTTTGCAACCACTTTAAAAAAGGCACGTGTAGGTTTGGGGATCGATGTAAGTTTATCCACGATCACCGCAATCGTACGGGTTTGAATCCTACCAGTTGCACCAATAACAACTCCTACACCCGAACCACTGTTACTCCTTCTGTTGCTGCGTGGGGACCAAATGAGCCTACTTACAGTCGTCCATACCACCAATCTACTCCAGGCCGTTCAGCCCATCCCCAAAATACCCAGGCATCCCTACTATCCTCTATCCATTGTAACAGCCTAGCCCAATCCATGTTCAAAGGGCAGCCCAGCAGTATGTGTATGTGGCCCCCAACAACAACTGGTTATTTACCAGGCCCAACAGCCAGTGTATCAGGCCCAACAGCAACATGATTCGAATGGTCAGCCTACCTCACACGGTCAAGGTATTCTCGGGGCGGGTCCCACTCTCTACCCGTCTCAGCCTACCTCATTAGCTAGTGTGTTTAGCACTATGACTTTGCAAGACCCTACTTGGAACAAGGATACAGGTGCAACTTCTCACTTAAACTCTAATGCTCATAATTTAAGTACTATTTTTAATACGCGCTTATATATATATTTATACATGTTGGTGATGGTAATTCTATTGACCATGTCACAACACTGGGATTCCCACACCCACCGTATCCAGACAGTATTCCATCCGCCTCCCACTCCACACAGGCCGGCCATTGCACCTTAATAATGTTCTTTTCACCCTTAACATCATTAAAAACCTCATTTCTGTTCATCAATTTACTAGGGATAATAATTGCACAATTGAATTTGACGCGTTTGGTTTTTCTGTGAAGTATTTCTTGACTCACCATATCCTCCTTCGATGTGACAGCTCGAGCGATCTCTATCTAGTTACCAAACCGTCAACCATCCCTGCTGCTTTTGTTTCCAATAATGTCATACCCCCAAACGGGACCTGGACGAAATACGTGTTCGGGGGCGTGAGGTCATAATATACATCACACAAGACAAAGGGAACAACCACTAATGGACGTTTGGAAAATCATAACTCGTTGCATTTATTAAAAATTGTTAAGTCTTACAAGATTTCAACGAAATCATACGTTGCGGAAGCGTAATTAAGTTTTCAAAAGACAACGAGTATGAATGATGAGAAAAGTCTTGAAAGATGATATCATATTGCACGTAGACTTCACGTAACACATCAGAGAAGTCTAAAGCTAAGCATATGAGAAAAACATGCTTAAAACGTCAACATAAAGTTGGTGAATTCATAGGTTTAATTCAAATGTAATTAGAGTGGACCACAAGTTTGCAAAATGTATGCGAGAATTATAGGAGATACAACTTCACATAGAAAGTGTTTACGTTACACTAAGCTCATGACACCGAAGCTAATTACGTTTATGTATATTGCTATGTTAAAACAAGCCCCCAAGGTAACCAACCAAGACTACCTTCTTAAGATTCGACATGGTATATATCCGTTTACCTGTGCAATCCATTGCACCCGGCCAGTGAGAATTACCACCACCTAGATAGGGATAATTAGTCCCAATAGATCTATTTATAATACTCGCGCTTACTTAACCAGCCAGTCGGTTAAGAAATTAACGGTTCATGATAGGTGGGGCAGTAGTGGTCTAAATGCTACTTAGGCAACACGTAAACAAGGAAAATCTCACGTAAAGTACTTATGTCTAGTTTTAAAACAAGCAATGTTTCTCACCCAAAAGTCATAAAACATTTATTCAAAACGAGTAAAAATGTGGGGCTATGAACTCTCCTTAAGCAAACGGTGAGAAAGTTATTCAATGATGAGACAAATGCAACCGAAAGACTCTACCCGCGACCTAATTATAAGACGCGCCTTAGAACTAGAAGTAAATAACGAAACGTTTATAAACGAAATAGACACCCATATGTGTTTGTGCTTTAGTTTAGTTATCAAAAACGTGTCTTTACGAACTCATTAGGTTTATGAAAACGTTACGTCGTTCTTACGAAAGTTACTATTTTCGGAAAGTTACTATTTATAGAAAGTTTCTATTTTAATGAAAGTTTTTAGTTTCGGGATATTAATAGCGTCCCCTAAATTAGTCGTTTCCATATTTCTAAAAACGCACTAGTGAAACCGTAACGTATACCTTTTATTCCCATATCGCTAATATACGCAAACTTACTATATTTAGAAACGTTAAGCGATGTCGACTTATCATTTTTAGAAAATTCCCAACCCTTCGTAAATATATTAGAAAGCCACGTTAATATATTTAAGGTTTTCGACACCTAAACGGACCTAACGCGCTTGAGAACGTTTTCATATATAAAATTATATGTCCGAAAATAACTTGACAATAACTAGGGTTTAACTCACTCATAAAGCAATTTTATCACGACTTTCGCGACGTTGGAAGAGAAACGTCATTTAAGGCCATGTTTGTGTTTTACACTTTAGCCGAAACGGACTCGAAAGACTCCAAATTGGTCATTTATGTTTCAGATCTGATCGTTTATAAAAATATTTTGCCGAAAAACATATCAAGTTTCATTTGAGCGTATCTCCTTTGTTATAAGGCGGATTTTTACGATCATTAGATCAAAACGACGAGAAAAACATTAGCTATCATACTCTAAAGGTTTTAGCATCTCAAAACATTTTTAAACACCCCTTAACTCTCATTTTAATTTTGGATCAGCAACCATTATTTTCGTATACGCGCAAAAAACTTAACCACAACACCACGAGAGTGCCTAATCTAACCTAAACTCATTCACGACTAAACCAACCAATAAAAATCACTTTTAATTTATCCTAACCTCATCATCATCTTTGTTGCAACACATATATTCCTTCAATCTTACCACAATAACAATATATATTTATAAAAACACTAGAAACTTCATTATTTTTATAAACCTATTTAAATAATTTTGAAAATAATAACACAAACACTTTAGGATGTATGTAACATGATCAAAACATAAAAAATCAAGAAGATGAAGAGTGGGTTCAAGAAAGGACTTACAAAAGTGATGAACAAGATTAAATAATCAAGAACTTGAAAGAAAGATGAATATCTTGGAAAAACCCACTTTAAAATCAAGACCCTAACTTCTGAATCTTGGAATAAACCTCAAAATTAAAGAAAACCCTTCTTGAAAACACCTTACATATGATTAGAAATAAGTTTGTAATGGTTGGATATTGAAGAAAATCAAAGGTATGAACACCCCATACGGGTGTTGTTTGGCCGTGAGCTAGGAGGCAAGAGGAGAAGAGAGAAAAGATTTTTAGTGGCTAGTAAAATAAATGGTAACCCTAAAATGAAATAAGGTATGGTATTTATACCAAAAGGGTTAGGGTTTAGGATAAATATTTTAGTGTACAAGTGACCAACACACACTACATGTGTGTGTGTATTCGGCTAGGAGTAACAAAAAGGGGGGAACCAAACTTTTCTTTGGCTCCAAGGCTTATGTTGTGAGTGGCTAGTAGTATGTGGTCTAAGGTTTGAGCTAGAAGACAAGCTCATGTCACATGCATGGGAGCATGCTTACAAACATCACCATCTTTGCATGTATGCTTGAAATTCAAAATAAAGTTGAAAAAGATTCCACATGAATTAATTTAAGTGTGTATGTATGCATGTCAATTGAGTAGGGGGATGGGTTACCATGAAATTTTGAGCTTCTAAACCCGAGATATACGATAACTAGAGTTTACGTGAAAAGATTACGAGTTTCCGGGGTTCCGTTTGACTTAAATGCTAAAACCGTAAAACGAACGCGAAAAACGTAAAAATCGAAAACGGAAGTGTACGTAAACTCTGTAACACTTTAAAAATTATAAATAATGCATATAACACGTAGACTAATCCAAGTCCGAATTCAGAACGCATCCGATGACGTTTTTCAGATTTACGCGGGACAATCTTCCCGGTTTAACGACAATTTAACACGTAACTTATA
This sequence comes from Tanacetum coccineum, assembly GCA_026074375.1. Classification (NCBI taxonomy): domain Eukaryota; kingdom Viridiplantae; phylum Streptophyta; class Magnoliopsida; order Asterales; family Asteraceae; genus Tanacetum; species Tanacetum coccineum. The sequence continues at coordinate 28,549 of BQNB010081937.1, forward strand.
AAAGTTAAAATAGAGAACGAAAAAGTTTAAAATAATGACCAAAAATTTATGGGGTGTGACATCCTTTCCCCGTTAAAATAGCTTTATCCTCAAAGCTTAAGATGTGACATTCAGTGCCGTTATAGATTTCGAAAACATGTGGGGGTATTTCCTTAGAAATCAATCTTCACGATCCCCGGTGAACTCGGGACCCCTTCTCGAGTTCCAACGAACCTTGACGATAGGAATACAACTTTGCCTTATGTGTTTAGCCTCATGATCCATGATTTCGATGGGTTCCTCGATGAAGCAAAGTTTTGTCGTCCGATATGGATGTTCTGAGATCTCAATATATAGATAATACCCAAGTGTTTTGTCGATAAGCCAAAACACGTGTTCGCTTTCTGGACCAAGTGTTTCGTCAAGCAAACACTTCTTCAGGTTCGAGACATGAAAAATACTATGGAATCGGCTTAGTTGATTTGGGAGTTCGAGTCGGGTAGTAACGGTTCTCGCTCTAGCACGAATTTTGAAAGGTCCAATATAATGCGGGTTCAGCTTTCCCCGTTTGCCAAAACGTATCACTCTTTTCCATAGAGATACCTGCAACTTTAAATTCTAAGGGTTTGTGTCTCACGTCAGCATAATTCTTTTGATAATCACGATAACTCAAATCATGTAGTAACAGCTTGTTGTCTTTGGCAGGCTTGTGGTAAAATCCATGGCTATATTTTCCCATTTCCAATGGGGTATTTCTAGTTGTACTAGTAAACTAGATGGCTTCTGATAATTGACCCTCATCCTTAAACACGTCAAGCACTTGCTGACATAGGTGGCGATGCTCGCTTCCATGTCAGGCCACCGGTACAACTACTTAAGATTATGATATATCTTATCCGGTCCAGAGTGGATGAAATAGTTAGATTTTTGTGTGACCCATGCATGATCA
>BQNB010081938.1:6257-29476 GCA_026074375.1 Tanacetum coccineum
AAACCATTTTAACCTATGACATATTCAAATTTAAACTAAAACACTTAGCTCTTAGGATGACCTCAGATTTACCAATCATATACTACACACGACCGGGTTCTCTGTCTGTTAGTGCGTTGTAGACCATAGGTAGACGAGTTTTATAAAGTCAAAACTTGAATATTAATTTAAACAATTATACACATCTGTTATCTTGTTCATCATTTTCACTATTATCCTCTACATTTGGATCATCAAATATGATATCACTATTAATTTGATCAACATCATATGTGGGTTTAATAGATTATGGTTGTTCATGATAACATTGTTCATGATCACTTTTTGAGAATATATCATTGATTGAGAATCATGTAGCTCATTTGCAAAGTCTGAATCATATGACGGTCCATCATCAGAATTGTTGACCGTTTGAATCCTTGTGTTACATGATTCAAAGCACCTTTTTAGGGGGTCAGGGATGATCAAAGAACATAAGATGTATCATTGTGTTTCTAGTGAGAGAAAGTAGAGAGAGGGTGAGATGAACTATGTATTTTATTAGAAAGATAAAGTAAAACAAGAAATGAATATCCATACCTCATAGAGAGTCATGAGGGGTATTTATAGCCTATACATAAGCTAACTATACCATTTATGCAATAATAGTCCTTGCGTTTAGTAGTTGGTCTATAGCTAGTCCAATTCATGTGTAAGACGCCAGCTTCACTAAAAAGTGAGGCTAACAATCTCCTTCTAAGATGGTGTCACGTGAATTGGTTACAATGTTTCCATATAAGCAAAAATAAAGTAAAATAATAATAATGAAGTCCAGCATTCCTTGAGATTGTCTTTAATAACCTTGATCTTCTTGAATACTCCAGCTTTATTTCTTCAGCTTGTAGTATCTAGTTGAGTTTTTACTCCCTCCTAACTAGTAGGCTCTTTTTTTCAGCTCCCTCCCAAACAGACACCCTTAAGACTGATTAAGAATCAATGCAGAAATCTTCTTAAGGACCTCCTTTCTCATTTAGGATACACTATTAGAGGGGATGATATCATCAACGTCGTCTCACTTAGGAAACATTCCAGTCTTGTTTGGATTTAGCTCAATACCCGAAGTACACACTTTATCCCTTTTATGAAGTCAAAACCGTGACACTAAAGTAACAAGTTGAAGCACTAATCATCTCTGCGGACTAACCTCCGACATATTTTATAAAGCTCGATCAAGTGAACTTGTTGTGCGTCCTTGATGTATACATTTCTCCCTCCAGGAAAGTGCTGATATAAATTGCTACACCAAAGTCAACTAAGTCTCGAGTGTAAGCAATTTTATCCATCTATGTAGTCAAAACGGTAACACCAAAACGGTAATATAAAAAATCAACTAAGTACCGGATGTACACATTTCTCCCTCCAGGATGATGACTAATTGAGGAATCATCCTACACATGTGTACATCGTATGTCAACTAGAACTTCTTACTTAGCTTTATATACCTGTGATTGCATAAGCAATACTCTTGTGAGAAGATGTCAAAAAGTACTCTCTTTACCTCTCTTGGTCAACCCGATCTAAACCCCCTTATCTATTCTGTCGGCTAATACTAATGACCACTGATGGAGACAATCCGATATAACAAACCTAAGAATGAAGCAAAATCCCAAGTTTGTGACTTAATCTTGTACTATCCATGTGACAAAAAATGGTGCAGAGGAAAATCTCCAAGTACCATATACTTACCTAAAAGTATATAAAAAATACAACACCTTTTGAAAAGCTCCTCAACTGTGTGAGACACTGAGTACTTCAATGTAACTCCTTAAAGTGACAACTATAACCCGTGAGTACTATAATGTAACTCCTTACATCAGGTATAACTAGATAAATTAAGTCTTCGTCACAAACCGTATATGCCCGAACAAATCATCTTCGTTGAAGACGAAATAGGTACACTCCTCGTGAAATACTATTCAATCCCAAATAAGTAACATCAGAAAAGAACCCTCTAGTCATTTGAAATCCAATACTAGCCTTTAAGAGTGAAGGTGAATTTTGATAAGGATCGTTTTAGTGTAATGTATTGTGTTTGTTGTATTGTTGTTTAGGATTTTTGATGTGACTGTTAACGGATATCGGGCTCTATAAATATAACATAAGCACGACCCATCCAAGTAATAAAACCCGGTCAAATATACTTTACCCGACAAGAGAATGTTTTAATACCAGATTAATCCATTAACCGAAGCAATATCAACAACCCAATTAACTTTCGGTTAACTGCCAGCCTAATCCATAAAACTCAGTCCATCACCAACAAAAAACTAGGCAGCCCATAACCTCATACAATACATTCAGCCCAGTCTAAGAGGTTATGTAAACCTATGTCCATGAAGAGAATTTTGGCCCATGTAACCCAACCCAAATCTATCACATACTAGTACCTTATTTAGAGATATATACCCTAAACCCTAATTTTTCTCCACTTAACCCTAACCTCACATAAAAAACGCAGTCATCCTCATCTCTCCTAAAATGATAACAACTCTCTTATCCCTCTAACAATATCCAACACAACCACCACTCTTAACATAACCAAAGCCCACAAACTCAATGGGTTATTAAAACCACGAATAAACATTTTAGTTCCTTCGTACCACAAATCAACTTGGCATATTTCCATGAACAAAGAACTTCAAGATCTTTAAGAAGATCCCGGGTAGGTTTGTCTTGGTTGTTGTTTTCTTTAAATCGAAACAAAGAATCGATTATAACATATTTGTTATCAATCATTCTTTACTTTCAATAATTGAAGGAGGGTTATGCCTTTACATGGATCGATGATGATGTGTGTTTAGTCTAAAAGAACTGTTGTTGATGACAAATTAACACAAATTTAAGATTGATTTTTCATTGTCTTTCGTTTCGAGTCTATGTGAGTTGGAGGAGATGGAGATGGTTTTGGTTAAATGTGACGATGGGATATTAGGTATAGTTGGATTTGTTGATGTGGCTATTGATGTAGATTGTAGTTGATGATGTTGTTTATGTGAATTCGAATCTGATATTTTCTTTTCGTCATTTCTATCTTTTGTTTTGACTGACTCGTTGACTGACTGACTGAGTTAACCCGGTCAACTCGGTAATTACCGAGTTGACTCGGTCTTGGTATGGGTGTTTAATTCGACAAAGAGGCATGGTTTAATTCGCCTAAGGAATATGTTTAATTCGCCCTACAAGTTTGCTGATTAATTCGCCTGTATGAGTAATTCGCTTTGTTGATTAATTCGCCTTGGTGATTAATGCACCTTGGTGATTAATTCGCCTTTAGGACACACTGTTTAATTTGCTTGTACTTTTTTTCTTTTTGCAAAGAAACAAAAAACTGTCCTTGAAAGCTAACAAGGTGGATCTGTGTCCCCTTTCATACCAGAGCCAAAATAAGCTTCAAAAAGCTATTTAACAACCCAATAAGCTCGAAGAAAACTCATAAGATGTTGTAACAAAATAAGCCATGAATAGTAACTTACAATAAGCTTGAAAAAGGACGAAATAAAGCATTTACCCAAAAATGTAAAATAAGCTCGAAAAAAAAGAAATAAGCCTTAAGTTTCAAACTTTCTTTTTGATATACCATAAACATAACGAGACACTAAAAAGTTTGAACTTTTTGCCTAAAAAAAAAAGGTCATGGCTTTTTTTCAGCCAAATAAGCCATAAAAATAGCTAAAAAATAAGCTAGAAATAAGCTAAAATCATGAAATACAACATACGAATACAAAACACCCCTAGTTAGCTCTGATACCACTTGTTACATGATTCAAAATACCTTTTTAGGGGGTCGGGGCTGATCAAAGAACATAAGATGTATCATTGTGTTTCTAGTGAGAGAAAGTAGAGAGAGGGTGAGATAAACTATGTGTTTTATTAGAAAGAGAAATTAAAACAAGAAATGAACATCTACACCCCTCATGGAGAGTCATGAGGGGTATTTATAGCCTATACATAAGCTAACTATCCCACTTATACAATAATAGTCCCTGCGTTTAGAAATTGGTCTATAGCTAGTCCAATTCACGTGTAAGACGCCAGCTTCACTAAAAAGTAAGGCTAACACCTTGCCACCATTATGCATGTCGCATCGAGTTTCTCTAATTCCTCTTTTTTTGGTATTGTTAACCAGCAAGAATTCATTTTATTCATCATTCAGATCAATTCCATCTTCATTTTTCTTTGCCAACAACATATGCTCTTTGAAATAATTTGAATCTCTGACTCTGGGCTGTGGATAAACTCTAGCATAATGACCCTTCTCATTGCAGTTCTAGCACTAAAATGTCTTTGTATTTCTTGAATTAGCACTTGTCCTTGGAAATCTTTGCATAATTACAGTGTTTTCATTAGCTTGTTAACCATAAGCAGGATTCCTTGAATTCTCAGCAATTCTTCTTGTGTTCTTTCCAGCATTACCAGCATTCTTGCTTTGAACATTAACACGACCATCATGTACATAAACTTGATTGCGAGTGTTTAAAGAAGAATGAAGGTGGTTGTTTGTTGGTGTTGAATAGTGCTGAGTGATTGCTTTAGCCAGAAGCATCATTGTTATGGTCAGACTATCTATTAGATCATCATTACTTGCATCTCCTTGAAACTCATATGATTGAGTATCACCATCATAATCATTCACAAAAGGAGGATGAGTAACATAATAAGTTGGTGATGCAGGAGAAGAAGATGGAACAACATAAGGTTTGCAACGGGAACGAGTGGATCATGTGTTCTGGCAGCTCTTTTAGCTTTTGAAGCATTATGTTATCCCACAATATTATCCAAACATAACTTGAATAAGCAACCCAATAAGCTTAAATAATCCAAAAATGATAAAGAAGAAAAGTAGAAAGGGAAAATGATGAATATTAGATTTAGAGAGAGAGAGAATGGTGAGTTACACACACATACACAATGAGAAATGCAACCAACACCCTCTCCATGTGTGGAGAGGGTTTCTTTTATACCTTTAGCCATTTACTTGGCACATGGGCTTTCTAAATGGGCCAGGCTTGGCTTAACTTGGGCTTTGAACCCGAAACATAGACAATATTAGATTACAATCTAAGCCCGTTAATACTCGACTAGCCTATTACATTACAAGACCTAATTGACTTAATAAGACCAATGACATTCTTGTTTGACTTAATAAAATTAAGGCTAACAATCTCCCCCAATGTTGAGGTCTCTTTTTTTCAAACTCCTCCACTGTTGAGGTCTTCTTTAAGTTCTTCTTTTAAGGATGTGAAGGACTTGATCTTCTTTGTTGACGTTCTTGTATGACCGATAACATTCTTGTAGGAGGTTGTCTTGTTTTATCATTATCTCCCCCGATGTTGAAGATATGGCTTTTGACGTTTATGCTTTGCCATGTTTGGTCTTGTCTTGTTTGTAATGGATTTGTTCATTCATGCCTTGTGATCTTGATTATGAGCCTTTATCTTTTGACTTTGAGTTCTTGAGATCTTTATCTTGCATCATCTCCTTGACTTAAATCATCTTGATTTGACATTCTCGATCAACTTGTTCTCTTGACCAACATGCTCATACTTGTTACATTCTTGTTTGACATATATGATCATAAGTCTAACAATCTTCCCCAATAGACGATTCTTTATTTGACTTTGAGGCTCTTTGATGGTGGGGAAGCTTAGAATCAACTATCTTGACGTTGAATGATTGACTTTGAAGGCTTGAGTATGAGCATGTGGTTTATGAATCCGACCTCACTGGAATGAGGCTGCAACACCGTCATCTAAACCTAAAATAAGACAGTTAGCAATAAAAGATGAATATGGCTTTGTCATTCATCTTGAGTTCGGTTGCATTAATCTCTGATAACCTGTTTTATAGTATAAATACTATACTTGTGATCAGGTAGATTCAGAGAATCTCCTTGACAGGGTTTCCAGCTCAAAGCGTAAGATCTTCTAACACAGATGTATTAGATTCACCATGCTTGCTAGTTATCATTACCGGAACATTTCAAAGTAGACAACACGGTAGGAGTGAATCAGATAGTTACTATCTTTCTGATTAAGTCGTTAATTCATTATACTGGAACAAGTTTGATTCATATAGAATCGCACTATCGTTTCTTTCCAGTTGACACAAGCTTGATTCATATAGAATCTTTCAAGTCACCTACCAAGAGCTTGTTTGATGTTGGCTCAAGTAGGATTTCCATCTTCACTGTGAATACTTAAGTATCACTCGGATGTTCTGGCAAGACCTCAAGGATAATGCGTAGGACTCTTTGTTACAACTTGTGAACTTTATGGTGTTCAACAAGTGTATTTTGACATTGTGTCCTAATGAGATTTATAATTTGATCTCTTCTGGCTCTAGACTCGATTTGTGCACTTTGGTTTTAGTAATCGGAGGCTGGAGCAGACTGTCACCTATTCAATATCAATAAACTCGGAGTGAGATGTCAATAGATAATATGTGTATCTCCGTGACAAATGAGACAAGTTTCTTTTGAGAGAAACCTGAATAGCTGGGAAGGGTTGTGCATTGCATCACTGGGTCCATGATGTCGTCTTCAGTATCAGAATTAATCTTTATGAAAAACTGATAGATTATGTATTGACTCGGTTTCTGCCTAAGGTGTAAGGAGGGCTGCTTTGTTTTCACCCTTTATCCATACATTTCTTTTTTCATTCTTCAACCCCTTCAATGCTTACCAAGACGTCATTACTAACACCTTGTACTGATTGTTCCAGTGTTAGCTCAATCTTAGTCGGCATTATTCCCTTATACTTATTCTTTTCCAATCATACCTAAGGACTGCTATTTCTAACTATGGATTGTCCTTGGGTAGATCCCTCCGGTTCTGGTTGGATCATAGGACTTATTCCTAACCTAACCACCTTATGACTTCAGAATCGTCGTGAAATTAATAGGTTGTTAGATATGAGATCGAACCTTAAAACCATTTTCTGACATTTTTATTTTCAAATACTCCCCTACACATGTGCTTCGAGATTCAAAATTGTTTAGCACATGAAGAAAAGAGTTGCACTTAGAGTCTTAAAGATCACATTATTCTAGATCATATTTTAATCATATTCCTCCCCTTATTTTAAATAATAAAACACTTAGTATTTGAAATACCAATTGATTAAAATTTGACATGAAAAATTCCATGGGGAGAAAAATTATACCATGATATTGCATGAATTCATTTTCCAGATAGCTCCCCTTCAACAGTATATGTGGGATACCAATATTTATTAAAACTTGACATTGGAATGAAAAATTGATATGACACCACAAAATGTTGAAGACGGAGTGAGATGCCTTAGTGAACAATGTATATTATTAATTGACATTAAGTTTCCACATTTTAATTTCACAAGATGTGTTTGGATACATAAAATTGACATTTATGAGATGTATCCAACACATTAAAAGGCTTTGTTTTAAAAAGCCCCCCCTCAGAAATTGATTCACATAAAATGACATTCTACGTACTACAATTCTTTAAAACTTATTTGAGGAAAGGAGTGTTAAACACATAATTTTAACAAATACCACTTTTTTATGGAAAAATACCACACATTATATTGTAGACAATTTGACATTGAAAGTTATTTTTGAAAAATTATGTTCAACGATTTTAAAAACCATGATAGAAGACTTCTCTTCTATTTGTAGAGTAAGCGCACTGAAACGTACACTTCCCTATTACTTTCGGGTCCGAGTTATGCAATGAAATGTACATAAGTCATAAAGAAAAATTTAGAAATGACATGTTTTGAAATCATTTGAAACTCTTGCTCTAAATTCATTTACATGACCGTGTCGATGTTAATCAACATTTCTAGGTACGTAAATGTTATCGATTCCAAGAGACATGTCGAGAAGATTCTTTTTGGTATTTTTAAAATTTTTCTGATTTTATATTTTGTTTTTATAGATTTTATATTTTTCTATTTTCTTTTTCTTGGTTTTATATTTTTGTATTTTTTTTTCCAAAAATATTTATAAATCAAAATAAAGAGAAAAAGAAAAATATATACACGTCGAAGTTTCCATTAGCAGTGACAGTTGTAGCTAGAGTTGAAGTAGATGAAGTTGAATCTGGTTGTTGTTGACATTTATCGGATGCATCAGCAGTAGTAACAACGGAAGACTTTGAAACAACTTGATTTTCTCCATTTGAGTTATTCATCAAACAAAGGACCGAATAGACTTTCCAACTCTATCATTGCTTTCATGACTATCATATCTGCTTTAGGAACTTCTGTTGACGTTGTGGTGCGAGGCTTGAACCGGTTTGTTCAAACATCATCTTTGACATTTAGGATCGAGGCTTGAACTGTTGTGTTCAAACGTCATTGTCGGACATTGTGGAACGGGGTCAGAACTAACGTGATCTAACGCCATTTGAGGCAATTCGTCAAAGTTAACATGAATGGTTTCAACTATTATTCTTGTTCTCTTGTTAAATACCCTGTAAGCTCTTGACTGAGTAGAATACCCTACAAAAATACATGCATTACCTTTTTCCTTCATTTTATCAAGATTTTCACCATCTCTGACAATGTAACAAAGAGAGCCAAAAATGTGAAAGAACTTAACTGACGGTTTTCAGGCATTGATGATGTGGTAAGGTGTTTTCTTATGTCGAGGAATTACAAGTGAACGGTTTTAAGCAAAACATGCTGTTGCAATTGCTTCAGCCCAGAAGAGCAAAGGAGCTTTAGTGGCGCTTAGCATTGTTCGAGCAGCCTCAACAAGAGTACGATTCCATCTTTCAACAACGCCGTTTTTTTCAGGTGTTCTAGCAGTTAACGTTTTGTGTCTTATACCCTCTTTTGCAAAGTATGCATGAAGAGTTTTGTTCAAAAATTCCGTGCCTTTGTCAGTTTGAACTGTTCTAATTTAAGCATGAAGTCCTCTTTGGACAAGTGTGAGGAAATCAATGAGAACTTCAGGTGTTTCATCTTTTGATCTCAAGAAGTGAGTCCAAGTGTATCTGGAGTAGTCATTAACAATTACGAGAACATATTTCTTTCCATTAATGCTTTCTACCCGCATAGGACCACATAAGTCCATGTGTAGAAGTTGTAACCGTCGTTTGGAACTCGGGGTAGTCTTAGTGTGAAAAGACTTTCTTTTTGCTTTCCCCAACTCACAAGAAGAACAAAGATGATCTTTGAAGAATTTTAATTTTGGAAGGCCAGTGACAATATTATTCTTCGAAAGCAAGTTAATGGTGTCGAAATTTAGATGAGAGAGGCGACAATGCCATAACCATGCTTGAGACAATGTTGCTTTGGCCATTAAAAAAATTGGATTGGGAGTTGTTATGTCTTGAAGAGTAATGGAATACAAATCTGTGCTATGAGAACCTGTGAGAAGTTCATTTCCCTTCAAATCATGGATATAACATATAGACTTCCGAAAAGTAACTTCCAAATCCGTATCACAAATTGACCGACGGAGAATAAATTGTGATTAAGCCCTTCGACGTAATAAACCCGTTTGATAGTAATAGTTCCTTGAACCAGATCTCCATAACCAAGAATCGGTGCAATTTGATCATTTCCAAAGTTCACCGTGCCCAAAAATTTCTCCACAAATTTAGTTAGAAGTTTGAGGTTTCCGGTCATGTGCTTTGAGCACCCAGAGTCGACGATGAATAGAATTATGTCTACGAGCTGCAAAAGAATTAGAAGACAATGGAGTATTGGATAGAGTGGAACACCCAGGAGTCATGTGTTCTGAAATATTAGCATTTCTAGTTTCATTTCCTAGAGGTATACTAGCATTTAGGTTGACATTTCCTATTGTGGAATTAGGTTTCCATTTGTATCCGGGTGGTGTAAACTTAGGGTACCACCAACTGCATGTCTTACTAACTTGCTCATATAACTTCCTAATTTTATTTCTAGGTTTCTTGATAGTGGAGTTTGTTGCAACTATTTTCTTATGGGATGTTGTAACAGATTGGTTCACATTATGCTTGGGTTCTCTAGTACTAATAGGCACAACAATTGGCTGTCTAGTCCTAGAATTCATGCTATTAATATAATGTAGAACACACAAATCATGATTGTCATTCAGCATACATTTTCCACAAGTAACACAGACAAATTTAACATTCGAGGTCTTAGCATTTAAACTGTCATTACACGCAGTTACATACGTTTTATTATTTGAAAACTTAAAATTACTATGGTGGTCTTCAACTTCTTACTTTTTCCCTTAACTATTGTTAGGCATGACTCTATCTCCCATTCGATTAATCTTAAGTTGTGGTCTGCTAACGCTAGTAGTGGGAATTACTCCTGTAGAAAAGGATACACGTTTGTTAGTTTTCCTAATTTTTTGAGGCAACTGTGGTCTTCTAGTTTGATTGGGCTCAGTGTGAACTTTATACATTCCTGGAGCAATCACATTTGTGTTCTTTAAGATTGACTTAATGTTCTGAGGCAAAATCTGTGCATTGACTGGTTTCGAAAAATCATTTGACACATTATTTTTGGTAACTGACTTTGACTTTGAAAAATCTTTCTTTTCAAGAGAATCTGAAAAAATAGCCGGTTTCCCTAAAACTGATTGTCTTTGACTTTTAAAAGCATTCGGTTGTCGAATAACTAATGATTTTTCAAAATTAGTTTCCACAGATTTTCCTTTCATCTTTTCCATGAGTTTCTTCAACTCACTTATTGCAATTCCTTTGTCTTGTAATTGTGCTTTCAAGTCTTGAATTTCAAAGTATTATTCACGTTCTTTCATAAATTCCTTTGACTGATTTTCTTTGAAAGATTTGTCATTTTTTATCTTTTCTTTGCACTGTTGTAAATCAAGTTCAAGATTAATCGCATGTTTCTGAAGTGCTTCAAAACTCTTTGACATTGTTCTACTTTTTGAAAGCTCTTTTTCAAGATGTTCACATTTTTCCAAAGTTTCCAAATAATCACATTGCAAATTAGTAACTTCATCCAGATCAGTGTACACACCAAGTATTGCATTCATGTGATCAACATAATAATATTCCCTTAAAAGTCTGTCGATTTCATTCAAAAACTGTGTTTTTTGAGTTTCCAGTTGAGATTTGAGAGTGTCTACTTCATGTTTAAGAGAATTAAAGAATCTCAAATCAACAACCATTTCCTCGTTCAAACACAAGTGAAATTTTTCTAAGTCCGCATTGATTCTTCTAATTTGGGGGCAAAAATTTCCTTCGATTGTGTTTTGAATGAAAGGATCTATGTTACCAAAATATGTTCTTTTAGCGATTGTTTGTTTGCAACGTTCCACTCCATCAAAAATCGTGTCAACACTCTTTTTAATCTTGAAAAGTTCTTTAGAGCTTTTACACTTTTGATCCCAAGGAATGGATTCATCAATTCGTTTTTCTAACAAAGTTGTTTGTTTACGAAAATACTCTTTTTGGAAATTTCATTATTAGAAGATGTATGACTCATCTTTGACGTTTTTGGAAAATAGTGTTGTTCAGGCGACTTTTCCCGTTGTGGAACGAACAAATCATAAAGATTATTCAACTGGTCATAATCAAACGGTCTGATTAAATCGCTTAATTTTGATCGACTTTCTTTGTCAAGACGAATCGTTTCGTCAGATTCAGGGGCTAACATTAACGCAAGATTATCATTATAGCAACCTATATCATACAGACGAGGATTCGCTCTTTGAGCTTTCTTGAGGAACTCAGGTTTTGCAAAACTCGTTTTACAATTACGATTAAGCATATTCATTGTTTGAACAGATTGGCCGGTTTTATATACAATATCATTCAAAACCTTGACTTTGTTTTCTAAAGCAATGACTTTATCAAGTTCCTTGTCTTCACGAGTTTTGTAAAGCTTAATCTGAGCCTCTTTTGCTTGTGACATTATGGAGATGGTTTCTTGATGTGCAAAAAGCTCCTTTTTCATATCCAAAATTGTTTGATTTAAATCATTTATCTTTCGAGTATTTTCATTAGATGACTTTTCAGATTCGATTTTGTATGACATTAAATCCCCTTTAGCTTTTGCACAATCAATTGCCATTTTTGACGCATAATTCACATCATGATACTTATCAAGTTCCGCTTGGAAATTCTTAAGGTCTTTAAACATCAACTGATTTGTTTTAGATAGTTCATTGTTTGCTTCTTTGAAATGGTTATTTGATGATTATAAACTTTTATTTTTAGTTTTTAAATCCTTAATATCACCTTTCAGTTTATCAACTAAAGCCTTGTTTGATGTTTCTAAAAATTTATTACGATTTTTGCTGTCATCAATTTCACATTTTAGTTTCCCAATTAAAGAAGCAATCAAATCACGTTCTTAATCAAGTTCATCAGTATCATCCTGGTCATCCTGTTCTCTATCATAGCATATATCCAATGAATTAATAGTGATATTAGCGTCACCTTGTTCCTCCAGATATATGTCATTAACAGATTTAGGTTGCTTAGGATGTTCATTTTCAATGGAAAACACATTATAGTTGTCATTATTATTTTGTACCTTTTGCAATGGCTCAGTATCAAAGATGGGTCTAGAATTCTCAACTGCATCTGGAGTAACCTCTTGAATCTGTGCCATGTACATATAATGTGCTTCCAATTCTTGATCATCAGATTTATCATCAGTGTCATCCTTCCAATCAGCTTGCTCTGCATTCAACTGAACTCCAGCTTCCTCTTGCTTACACAATAACATCTTTTCCTTGTGATAAGCTGCATCTTTTGCACGTTTTGGTTTTTGACATTCCCTTGATAAATGCCCATATTCCTTGCAATTATAACACTGAATCCCAGACTTTTGCATTACCGAAGTACCTACATTTTCCCTAGCCCCAACAACATTAACTGCCCTCTGATTTTCATACCCAGTTCCTTTATTGATTCTTGGAGAATTATCTTGATTAGCTCTACTGGTGTTTGATGAAGTTCGAAGGTTGTTGTTGGTAGGTTTGTAGATTTTCTTAAATGATAGAGAAATTAAAGCCATGAGTTTGTCAATCTCCTTTTCCTTTGTCATTTCATCATCTTCAGTAACAGTTGCAGGTTCTTGATCATAAATAGGAGCAGAAGAGTTGATAAATTTTTTTCTTCGGTTTCTAGTAGCTTGTTATGATCTGGTGGAGGAATATTGATTGTTGTGAGTAGGATGGGTTTGAGGATGGTAAACTGGTTGTTGTTAAGCAACAAGTGCAAGTGGATTAGCAGTACGTGCTAGTCTTTCAGCTCTTATCTTGTTGACTTCATTCTGGTGTTGCTTCAGGATGTCATAAAGTTTGTGATATGAGATAGTCTTCAGCTCTTGACTCTGCTTAACAAGAGTCACAAACCTTTGCCATTCTGGTTGAAGTTAAAGTAAGAACTGGACATTTACTTGATGATTTGTAACATCACACTAATTTCTGATAAGCTTATTCATCATCTTATAGAACCTTGAGTAATACGAGTCAAGTGATTCACCATCCCGTGATGTGAATTTTCCAAATTCCCAATATAAATTGGTTTCAAGATCTTGAACATTGATTGATTTACCTTGTTTCAACCTTTCAATGGCTTTCCACATTTCACATGCATTAGGACAAGCATCAACTGTGGAGTAGATATCGTTATCTATCCCTGTGAGAATGATCTGAATGGCTTCAACTTCAACATTCAGTTGATCCCGTATGTCTTGTGAAACATTCTTATAGTTCTCCATGTACCCTTCTATGGTTGTTTTAGAACTACATTCAGCAACTGGAACTGTCTTCTCAGTCCATTTAAACTTATATGGTGGATTTTGGAGACAATAGTGGATGAGTTCATTGTTAGGTTTGGTGTCGATGTATCTCTTAATTCTGGATTTCCACTGAACGTAATTACTCGGTGCTAACATTGGTGGACCATCTTTGCCACCCGCTTCCATGATAGCATTATGAAGAGCATTCGATGTTTGAGTTTGCATATTGGTATTTGACATTTTGATGAAGTTGTGAATGGATATCGGATCTTAAGTAGGTAAAGTGATTGTTGTTGTGGATTGAAATCAATTAATGTTCATGGGATTTTACAAGTCTTGGATTTAAACTGAGAAAAGAATGAAATCTTTCGCGGGATTTTACAAAATCAAGAAGAAACCATGAAATAATAATTAATTTGATGTTGAAATCGTTGTTGTCGTTAAAGAACTTGAGCTTTTGTTAACGATTGATGAGCTAAAATGACGAACGGTGCACTTACTTTGAGCTTAAAATGATTTACGGTTGATTAAAACCCAAATGAGGACTAACGGTGCAATAACGGTTCACTTTTGTGGACTAACGGCTGATTTATAACTTGAAAGGACTAACAGTGAGAAGAAGTTTCAACTTGAAGGGTAAATAAACAAGGAAAGGACAAAAGGTGAATTGGTCTTGAAGTCCAGGGACTGAAGTTGCAATTTTTGAATTTTAATTAATAAAAACAACTTTTTTTCCCTCCGTTCTTGTTTCTTCTTCGTATTGAAATAGATAAAAAAATGCAACGAGTGATTTTTTTTTGTCTTTTGAACTTGATACGGTTATCGTCGGTGTAAAATAAATATACCACAATGATCGAAAAAGGATCACGATCACAATGGTATAGATTAGAAGACCCGTTATTTACCGAGGCACGAAACCGAAAAACCCAAAATCCGTTTGAATGAGTTAGAGACGAGTATACTTTGTACAAGAAATTATGTATAAGTCTCCTAATGTTCTTGGTATAATTCGCCTGTTATGAACACAAGGTATAGATCGCCTTCACTAGCTCACGTATAACTCGCCCTTGTTGTTTTTTTTCACGTATAAATCACCCTTGTTTTTGACTTGTATAGACCGCCCTTGTTTTTTACTTGTATAATTCGCCCTTGCAAAGAAAACAATATAGATCGCCTTTGGTTTGTTGTATAACTCGTCTACAAGAAACTTGTATAGTTCGCCCACAAGACAACTTGTATAGATCGCACAACTAACTCAAACATATACATCGCCTTACAAGGTATGTATAGATCGCCTGACTTGTATATATCGCCCAATACATCCAAAACAAAATACGTACAATGGTCCTTTTTCTTGTCTTTTTATTACAAAAAAAACAAACCATCCTTGCTTGCTTGTCTTCAAACGTTGGATCACAATAAGATGAAACCCAGAAAAAACTTTAAGAATAAGCTTCTACAATAAGCTCGTTTTTAAGAAAGAAACAAGCTTAAAAAATAATCCAAGTTTACCCAATAAGCTGTTAACGAAAAGAAACTAAGAAGAGGCTTTAGTAAGTAGTTAATCCTGCAACCGCAATGTGCCAACGAACACATCTCCCGCAAACAGGCGCCCTCATATCCCTATACTGATTGTACGACTCTCAAACCAATTCACAGTGAACTTTAGAGCAACACGCGACATCTGAGAGCCTTCTATATATCGTCCCTTTCTCCCCCCAAACACACCCCCCCCACCCCCAGCCGCCACTCCTTTCGCACATCTTTACACAACCACCCACTCATCGAGGACTATCAGGCGCGATATAACGGTATACTATACTGTCCTTCGTAAAGACTAAACGCGTCACCGTCGCATAGCTAGCTCAACAATCGCGCGAACCATCCGCCCGCACACTCATACTGCATCATCCTCGCTGAGCACGCCACCCCCCCACACGTGCTCCCCCGTACCCCTAACAATGTGTCTCGCCCCTCCGTCACTCGGGATACGATAGAGATAATTGATACTCAGATACGGCTACATACCATACGGTATCCTCCCATCCCTCCTCTCGAGACTGAATAGCGATCCGCGTCCTCTTGTCCAGTCACAGACGCACTGACTGCCGCGGCACAGAATATGTGTCTGCTGCTCTAATCCTCTTGCTACGTGAACTCTCTAAACATAACACCAACTTCTTTTGATCCTACCGTGCCTTCGTTTCTTCTCGTCGCGTGTCGATCAATAGGAGTAATACAATGTCAATAATTCTCGCCATTACGCTCGCTCGTGCCGGTTTTTGCTGCTGCGTGATCAGAGATGCGCAACCTCTCGCTACCGACGGGCGCACGCACGCCCGAAGCGTTAGTGATAGAGAGAAGAGTAAATTAAGCTCCACATCCATGGATCGAATAAAAGGAGATGTCACACTGCAAGTTATTGCTCAATACTGGCTTCTAGCGACGATTGTCTCGCCTCAGGACCATGCGTCTACCCTTTTCCAACTCGAACGGCACACTAGAAATATGACTCAACGCAAAACCCCTATCTATCCACGCTTACCCTGACCCGCTCTCCCAAGTGCAGACAGCCACCGCCGTCCCCGCCTATGACCTCCAAGCCCCTATACATCATATAGCTCCTTTTGTCTTTTGTGCTTATGTACCGAGACTCGCCCACCAGATGGTCACACCTGCCTATGTGGAGCCGTGATTTACTCGTCAACATCCGCACACCACCGAATGCAAACTCGTAAAACACCACCATGGCCTTTCCCCACTCAACGCACTAGATCCACATGCTGCCATACTTACTTAGTGTGACCACACCACCCCGCTACTCTACACATCGCACTTGTCCTCGCCCTTGCTCCTATTCTTCCTACGCTCTCTAACATCAATCTCCTCTGTTTCTTCGCTCTTGCGTCCCTCATAGCCTCTACACACCTAGCCTCCCGTTTCTCTCCGTACTTGTACCTATGTCCGTACAATATATCTTGGCACACAAAAGACATCAAACAATATAGATCGCATCACCACTTACAGTGGTATCCTGCCTTGTATCCTCCACCTCGTGCTACCTAAGAAACTTGTACTGAGTGCGCCCACATCCAGACAACACCCCGCCTGTTTCTCGATCGCACTAACTAACTCAACCCCACATATACATTCGCCTCTCACACATCTTCGGCCGTACCGGCCTATATACGTTACGACGGACCTTCGCTCATCATTTCCGCCCCCAATACATCCATACACAAAATACGTACAATGGATCCACTTTTTCTTGCTCTTTTGTATTACCAAAAAAAAAAACATTCATTCCTTGCTGCTTGTCTTCAAACGTTGGATCACAATAAGATGAAACCCAGAAAAAACTTTAAGAATAAGCTTCTACAATAAGCTCGTTTTTAAGAAAGAAACAAGCTTAAAAAATAATCCAAGTTTACCCAATAAGCTGTTAACGAAAAGAAACTAAGAAGAGGCTTTAGTAAGTAGTTAGGAGTACAAATGAGTCATGAAAGGCTAGACAAAATAAGCTACGATTTATAAGCTTTAAATAAGCTGTAAAAAGCTGTTATTATACGAACAAGTAAGCTACAAACTATTTGTTAAGAAAAGTTTGAAGGTTGTTTGAAAAATAAGAAAGATGAAGTTTAATAGGGCAAAACAAAAAATCACGTATTGATATGATGAGCAAAGCCACATAGTTGTTATCAAACTAAGGTATACATGATTTAATAAGACAAAGTTTGATAAAAAAAACAAATCCGTGACCTTTTAATCTCAAAATAATCCGAATATAAGCTCACAACAAAATACCACAAAATCACTAAACCCACCCGTGGCGAGTGATACCAAATGTTATCCCACAATATTATCCAAACACAACTTGAATAAGCAACCCAATAAGCTCAAATAATCCGAAAATGATAAAGAAGAAAAGTAGAAAGGGAAAATGATGAATATTAGATTTAGAGAGAGAGAATGGTGAGTTACACACACATACAAAATGAGAAAT
Organism: Tanacetum coccineum; assembly: GCA_026074375.1. Lineage (NCBI taxonomy): Eukaryota > Viridiplantae > Streptophyta > Magnoliopsida > Asterales > Asteraceae > Tanacetum > Tanacetum coccineum. The sequence goes on from BQNB010081938.1 coordinate 24,003, forward strand.
GCAACAAACACCCTCTCCATGTGTAGAGAGGGTTTCTTTTATACCCTTAGCCATTTACTTGGCACATGGGCTTTCTAAATGGGCCGGGCTTGGCTTAACTTGGGCTTTGAACCTGAAACACAGACAATATTAGATTACAATCTAAGCCCGTTAATACCCGACTAGCCTATTACATTACAAGACCTAATTGACTTAATAAGACCGATGACATTCTTGTTTGACTTAATAAAATTAAGGCTAACACATTCACATTGTTCTCATTTTGTTTGAGGTAATCATACAGTTGATCTAATCAATTTCATCAAGGTTTTTAGCTTGACGAACCATTGTAACATACATACTCTATTCAGGTTGAAGTGGGTTGAGAAACTTTATGTTTATAGCAATGGGTATGGGTAAGCAATCATGACGTTCAACATCATTCATGATTTTTAAGAGTCGTGAAAAATAAGACTCAATGGATTCTCTCAGCATTCCTTTGAACTTGTCAAATTTATCAAGAAGTCTTGAAGTCAATTCTGCTTGCTCAAATCAGTTCCTTGCATGTGGAAACTATAATAGGGGGTTGAATAGTTTACTGGTTAATTTACATTTTAAAATTTTACTTCTTAAATTGTTAGATTCGAGTATATGTTCAATCAATCAACAATATAAACCAATCAAGATAACTATCTACTTGTAATAACAATACAAACAATAAATGAGAAACACAAACAATATAAATAGATAAGGTAAAGAACGATCAAACCAAGACACCAAGAATTATAGTGGTTCGGCTACGAAGCTCCTCTTTGCTCTACTCCACTCCCTGAGTATTCGACTCAAGATTTCACTATGTCAACAAGCTCCCTTTAGGCGGAGAAAACCATTTACACGTCGCTTACGTTATTTTCTGACACTAAGCTAGAAGTCGAGTCCTAATCTTAGCCAGAACCAATCTACCACTTCACAAACACTACCCAATCACAAGATCTACAATATCGGATTTATACACTATCCGATTTACACAATCACACAAGATAATCAAAATAGAGATTTGAATCTTAGAAGAAGAGAAGAGAAATCACTAATCTATAACACTTCGTTTCTTGGCGAATACGAATGTTCTTCTCTTGCACTTGATAGAAGGATGTAGAATAAGGAAGATGAGATTGGATCACTTAAAACAAGATTAGAAAATGTTAGTGATCAAGAGATTTAGTGAGAGAAAGAAGGTTTTTAGAGAGAGAAAGATAACTGAAAAATTCGTGCAAAGAGGTATGTTTTTCCGCTGAGAATAGTGCAGTATTTATAGCCAGAAAATCCCAACGTCTCCTGGTGGCAGTCTTGGTGGTCCCAGATATATCTGGGGGCCGCCCAACTTATCAGGGGGCCGCCACTAGACTGACGCTCCCATTTTTGTCTTTTAGTGGAAAAGGTTAAATCTGGTGTAGAAGCTTCTATTTTAGGGGGAAAACCAGATTTGAATTTTTATATTTAAATAAAACATTTCTTTTATTTATAAAAATATTTTGTATATTTATATTTTTATAAAAATACTTTTGTGAAAATGTAAAGGCTAAGAATTTTTTTTTCTTGATCACTAATCATGTTTAATGATTTGTTTGTACATACCTTAAGTGATTTGCGTAGAAATGGAAGTTTACGATTAATAACATGAAAACATTTATTTTTATCATAACCTTTTTACATTTTGTCATCTTTAAAACATAGATAGGTCAAAAAGTATAAATAACGTTTTTAAACATTATTTGTATTAACAATCTCCCCCTTTTTGATGATGACTGATTGTGCAAATATGGGCATGATCAGGCTTCGATAAGATCAAAGGGTTCTTTGGGTGATTGCTGAGTTGCCAAGCCTTGAATAACCTGTGTTAACACAAATGAAAACACTACGTTAAGTGAAGCGTAGGGGGAGTCCCTGCGAATCACCTTCGGCCTGAGAATAAGTATGTGCTTTGTATTGGGTAAAGTATTATAACGTAAGCAAGTGTGTGTGTAAAGTTCTAGCCATACATGGAGCCCATACCATCTATTTATAGGTGTAGAAATGAGATGGGACAAGGCTTAGCACATAGACCGGTGATCATGGGGGTGTCCGGCGATTTAAGGGGTGATTCATGGGGTTGTGTACCACGATCTCTAATTTGGCTTGATAGAGATGGATAACGTGGGTTTGACTATCTGACCTTTGCTCTAGTTTTGTCGAAGGCCTCCCGCGAAGGGTGTAGGCCTTCGCGTGGCGGATTCCCATACTGGTAATCATCTCGAAGATGATTTTACGCCATCCGAAACTATTTGAAGACCTTATAGTGTAATTAGGGGGAAGATCATATTCGTGCTCTTCAAGCCAGAGAGGGAAGGGGGTACGTCATCAAGCCCCCAGTCGAATGTAATGTATACATCTATAAATGCATTCCTTTTAACTATCAATAAACGAACTAAGTCATAAGCCATGCCAAAGACTTAATATACATTAAATGCTACTTCCTCTTAATAGGGGAGTTAGTTGAGAAAGGTCCTTCTCGAGAAATGTGCGCGCTGTTCTTTAAATTTCAAACTTCTTTATCGATCTCACCAGACACGTGTATGGGCCGATTTTTCCCTTTCGCTAGTATATAAGGACAGTTTCCTCATATTTTTACCTTTTCATTCGCTTCCAACTATAGATTGTTTTCCTTAAGGCAACCTCTTCTTTTTTCCTTCCTTCCATAATTCTAAATTTACATTCGCTTCTCAAACATGTACATTAACGAGAGAAAGACTGAATCAATTTGTTATTAACTTTGACATACCCCAAGATGTCAAGGTCATCCTTCCCAAGAGATCACAGACCATATTAGATTCCCCTTTGGGTTACGTTGGTCTTTATACTCATTACTTTTACCTTTTCAATTTAAGGCTTCCTATTCCTCCTTTCATATGTAAGGTCTTGAATTATTTCAAAGTACACATACTTCGCTTTAATCCATTTTGTATGGTGAAATTGACCACCTTTGCCGTGATGTGCAAAGCTTATGGGGGTGAGCCTACTGTCGATCTCCTTCGGTCTTTTTTAAACCTTGGTCCTGCGGGTGACTGGTTGACTCTATCTAATAGAGGGGGTGCTGATGTCCCCAAGGCCCTTCATAATCCCATAACCCATTTAGGGAACTGGAAAGGTAGTTTCTTCTTTATTAAGAACAAAATCATCCCTTCTGGCTATCTAGATTTCCTTCTTGGCGAAAATAAATTAGACAAAAAAATCCTTCAAGGATAAAGTTCCTTTGCACCCTGAAATGGACCCTTTGTACGACCAGATAGCCACATATCCTTGTGTTTTTCAAACTTTTCCGGACCCCATTCTCTACCTCGCAGGTTTGAAGACTACTTGGAAACATAGTCCTAAGAGACCTGTCATCTATCATCGGGGATAGGGTATATTTGCTTCTTTATGTATCTCGTAGTTTAACTCATTTCTTCCTTCGTTTTATTAACATTTGTGTTTTTTAGAGATGGACTTCAGGAGTTTTATGCTCGGAGGGGTTGATGGTGAGTTGAATTTTCTACCCGCTGAAGGTGCTAGTAAAGGTCAAAACGCTCCATCTTCAAAATCTGTAAACAACAATGCTCCCTTGATTGATGCTACTCCCCTATCTTCGTTTACCCCTCAAATGTTGTTGAGAATGTTGCTGATTCCGATGATCCTTCCTATGGGGAGGATGAACAAACTTTAATTGGTCCATCTTTATCTCCTCACCGTGAGGTGAGTAAAAAATTCAAAATTCTTGGCATGAGGAAGGTTGCTTCTGGTGTTCCTGGGAAGGCCTTGCCTCTGAAAGTTCAAAAAGCGCCTGCCCAAGCCAGTAAGGTTGCTGGTGAGGCTTCTACTCCTCTGGATGTTGACAGCGATTCTGATATCCATGGTATGCTTTGATTTTCTTCAAAATAGACCTCTATGTGATTTTTTACCATATCATCATTTATTCTTCGCTTTTGTTTACAAAATTTCCTTCAGCTAAGGAGTTAAAGGATGTGACAGATTGTCATTGGGTTGTTGCACATGTTACTCCTCCATCTTAGAAACAACATCATTTGTGATATTTATAATAGGGCCTATATGAGGCAAGTTGTTCTTCAATGTGTTGAACAGTAGGACTCGAGAACTTATCTCCGCACTTCATAATGCCAAAACTTCTTATGATGCTATTCGAGCATGGGAGCTTGATAAGGATAGGGCCTATGCTGAACTGGAAAGAAAGTGTAATGAGGCTCTTTAGGATTTGGAGAAGAATCCTCTTGTCTCCGATATGTGTGCTGAGATCAAAGCTTTGCAAGGACAAGTGGATGGTCTTTATAGTGAGTATAGCAGGCTTAACTTGAGGAGAAAAAATGGGTTGATTATAAACGAACTCTGTCTTCTCTTCGGACTAAAATCGAAGGTATTGAATCTGAAAGGGAGAGGCTCAAGTCTTCTGAAATTTAATTGTTACATGAGATAGATAGCTTGAAGCAAGATAGAGCCACTATTGTTTCCAAATTTATTCCGGACGCAGCTATGAAGCTTATTCATAGCGATGATCTAGGTGTCCTTATAGCGAAGCTTGTTAGGTCCTCCATTATTTATGGTTGATGTCAAGCTTTCGAAGAAGTGGCTGCTATGGAGGAGCCTTTTGTTTTAGAGAAGATGTTAGGCTATCGGCCTTCATCAAAAGAAGAATATGATTGAGCTGGTGATGCTTTAGCAAATGCTTCATATCCCTTCCTAGCTGAATATGTCACCAATCCGTATGTTTCGTTGGAACAAATATTATCGAAGAAGCCTTCATTGTTTCGACCAACCTTTTCTGGATCTCGTTCCAAACCTTCATCTTTAAGGGTTAAGTAGTATTATGGTTGTTTTGTATTGGGATTAAAAGCCTTCTTGAAGTTACTGCTGTTAAGGTATTGGTTACTGCTGCTAAGCATAAATTAGTGCTGTTAGTAATCTTAATAAAAAATAAGCTAAGTAGTTAGTACTGCTAGTGTAAGTTACTACTACTAGTGTATATTACTACTGCTAGTAATGTTTGTACTGCTAGAGTAAAGTTAGTACTGCTAGTGTAACTTAGTACTGCTGATAAAGATTGAAGAAAACTTTCTAAGTAGTTAATGCTGCTTGTACACAGTTAGTGATACTGGTACAAAAGTTACTACTGTTGGTGTTGAAAGTTAACACTGCGGGTATAAAAGATTACAACTGCTGAAAGGATAAAGACTGCTCAGAGAAAATATAAAGATTGCTTGTGGGATATGTATGAGATATTTTTGTAAAAGATACGTATAAGTTATTTTTTAGAAGATCATGATAACTTAGGAAAATATTGTAATCCCATTAGGACTCCTTGGTGTATAAAAGAAGGACATAAGGTATAGAATTCTATGTATTAGTATCAAAGTATCAAATCGAGTCATTCATAGAATTGTCATAGCTTCAAGGTTTTGTAACCCTAA
>BQNB010081939.1:4562-29476 GCA_026074375.1 Tanacetum coccineum
GAAAAGCTCATAAGCCAACTTACTCAAACAACAGCTTATTTCATGTTATCAGCCGTAAGAATTATGTGTCCCTGTTGCTTTCGACAAAAACCTTTCCTCTGTTCCTTGTGCTTGTGTAATAGTTGAGATTGACGGGTTTGCAACAATTTAGATGACTCTTAATTTGCACACTTCTATCATATTCTCTGAATCCTTGGTAAACTGTTTTAGAACAGATTCTAAATAATTGAACACAATCATGAACACCAAATAATGAAAGTGATACAGAAATAAATACTACAAATTGAATGAAAAGGCATTAGAAACCTTACCCGGTTATTTAAGAAGACAGTGCGGTCCAACAAATTCGTAACGATAATCCAGCCAGTTCAAGGACCCTACAAACATAATCACATAACCATATTAGCATTTGTAAATGTTCATATACGTTTAATGATGAAAAATCATAAGGTCATAAAGCTGTTTTCCATCCTCGCTTACTCCATTCGAATGAAGCAAAATCTCGCCTTTTCATCCAAGCTATCCTGAACCTAAAAAAGCATTGCTCTTATTCAAACAATTTCATCATCAATAACCACAATTAAAAAAACATATACATTTACTAACAACACGATCATTAATAGCACAAATAAGGTTAAACAAACACCCCCATAATCTCAAGCCAAAAGTTGTAATATTAACAACTCATCCCCACAACCACAAAACCCTCACCTGCACCCTCATTAAACAACATAGACGTGAAGAAATACTGATACGAATTTAGAACTGTGAATAATCCTGGAAAAAATAACATATAATAAAATTCAATAATTTCCTCTAAAAAATCAGAATCTGATAAAAGCACATACTTGCAGTTCTTCCTCATCATCGTGTTCCTCTTCATCAGAATCTAATGAAACCATTCGCTTGAATGCAATTTTTTTTGGTTTTGTATGTCAGTTTAGTCCCCGTGCCGCTTTTTCTTTGTTGGTTTTGTATCATGATAATGAAATAATGTATAAGAGGGAGGAAGAATAAGAGACTCAGTATTAAAGATGGAGAGAAGAGGGCTCAAAGCTTTTAATGGATACTGATAATGAAATAATGAATCAAAGGAGGGAAGAAGAAGAAGAGACTCGGTATTAAAGATGGAGAGAAGAGGGTTGCATCTTGTTTGTATGCAGCAGGGTTTTGTACCTATGGCTATCTGGGTGAGACAAAACTTTTAATGGATACAGCCTCATTAAATTAATGAGTTGTATCTTTTAGGCTGGACGAAGCGGTGGTGGAAAACCCACCTGACACGTCAACGCCATATCAGCTTTCTCTCTCCAAATAAAACTCACCTTACAACTCACCTTTCAACCGTAATAAGAACTCACCTTACCACTAAAACTCACATTTCATTAAAATACTCACTTTATATAAAATATACCCCACTATATACCTATATACACTCACAACTAATTAAAATACAATATATATAAAAAAGGGCTCACCATTTATCAAACGCACATATGTGAGTTTCTCACCGAAGTGTGACAAAAAAATGAGTGAAACTCACCATGATAGTGGAAGTCACCTAGGTGAGTTTTAGGGGTGGGATGACACTCGCGCGTGACTTCATAAGTCACTTAGGTGAGTTTTGCCAAACTCACCTCCACTCCGTCCGGACTTAGTATGTCAAATGTTCAATAAAGATTCATTTTTTATCATAGATCTCAAGACTCCATCTCAACCATTCATTTTTTCATCAAATTAAATAAAACTCACTTTCCACCTCTTTTTTTAAAATTAAATATCGCACAAACCGTTAATCATTACGTAAAATGAAACATACCATTGCAACGAGAATTAAATCATCTTTCTAACGAGGGGCACTTTGATATACTTTCGACGAATTTTTTTTTTAATTTTATTTTTTTTAGTCACGTCTAGAAAGATCACATGTGATTCTGTGAAATCACATGTGATTTTGTGAAATCACATGTGATTTTGTGAAATCACATGTGATTTTGTAATACAAATCACATGTGATTTTTTTCAGACGTGACTAAAAAAATTGAAAACAAATGTTCGTCGAAAGTATATCAAAGTGCCCCTCGTTAGAAAGATGATTTAATTCTCGTCGCGGTGATGTATTTTTTATCGTTTAATAATTTACCGTTTGCAAGATATTTTAATTTTAAAAAAGATGAAAAGTATGTTTTTTTTAATTTAATAAAAAATTAATGATTATGATTAATCTATTTTTGATAAATATTAGATCTTCATTGATCTCAACTCCTTTTAGTATAATAGATAGATATAAAATGTGAACATAAGTTATTAAGTTAAAAAGATCCGGAAATCGCACGCAGCACGTCACACGCTTAATAAACATTACTATTACCATACGGCAACAAAGATGAGCTACCCATTTTGTCTCATTTTAAAGACCGTATGTTATTTTATATTTCGTCGGCAAGTGCCAAAATATAAAATTACTTAAAATACTCATCGCACACGAATCACAATGCGACAAAAGAGTAAAAGGTTGTCAAAGTATCTGGGACCATTTTGACTTTTTCTTTATTGTTTGGTAATTAAGATCCCCTTTGACATTTTCAAAAGTCAATCACACTCTCCAACTGTACGTAAAAAAGATCACCTCGAATAATAAAGAAAAAAAGTAACACCCGTTGTATTGCATGTGCTCATTTGTATATATTGCAGGGGAAGGGATCAAGTGAGAAGAAAAAATATAATGAGAAGAATAAGAAGGATTTTTAGCCACACATTTTAAATAGGAAAGAGAATTTTAAAGGGAGATGCATGCATTTTTATAGGTGCATCTGAAATGTGTGGTTGTGGTTTCTTCTTATCATTCTCATTATAAGTTTTCTTCTCATTTGATCCTTACTCTATATAGGGAAGGGATCAAGTGAGAAGAAAAGATATAATGAGAAGAATAAGAAGGATTTTTAGCCACACATTTTAAATAGGAAAGAGAATTTTAAGGGGAGATGCATGCATTTTTATAGGTGCATCTGAAATGTGTGGTTGTGGTTTCTTCTTATCATTCTCATTATAAGTTTTCTTCTCATTTGATCCTTACTCTATATTGCAGTTTGGTGTAGGGGTGAGCATATCGGACCGTCGACAGGACCGGACCGGAAGACCGGACCGAACCGGACCGACCGGACCGGACCGAAGGTATTTCGGTCCGGTGTTTTGGACCAATTCGGTCCTCGGTCCGGTCCGACCAAAAACCCGAAGATTAAGCCGTGTAGGACCGGACCGGACCGAAGACCGACCCGGACCGGACCGTACCATTTCGGTCCGGTCCTCGGTCCAGCGTTTTGGGTACTTTCGATCTCGGTCCAAGGTCGGTCCGGTCCGGTCCTTGGACCGTGCTCACCCCTAGTTTGGTGTATGATGTTCTTTTTAGAGTTTTAGCATGTGAGTTTACTCAAACTTTGAGCTCTTTTTTTGCAGTTTGTGTTTGGTCTAAGATTGTTTCTGTTATGATGATGGTTAAGATAACTATCATAGTTATTATGTTTAAGATGTGTGTTGGAGTCGTGTTAAGATATGTGTTTAGGATAAGTATTGTTATGTTTGACTCTTAATAGCTAAGGGGCTGTTTACTAAAATAAGTAATAACATATGGAGGTCTTAATTAGCCACTTATTTATAAGAGTGTAGTTTTAATGAGTCTCCCAATTAAAAGACGTTAAGGGTTTGGGCCCATTTCTTTCCCACTAAGAAAAAAAAACACCCCCTAAGTGTCGTTATCTTAGGAAAATGTCGTTATCTTAAAAAAATTCAAAGTAAAAGGTCAAAGGTCATAATAAGCGCCCATAATAGGCCCATGACCCATTTAACTATTATAAATACTCTTTGTACTATTTAGTTTATCAATCTATCAATCAAGTTAAATATCAATAATTTTTTCATTCTTCTCTCTATTTTCTTATGGAGCTCGCATAAGCTAAAAGTGGTGCCATATACAACCCTTAACCGGGTCGTATCAATTGGTGTTTTTATTGAGAGGATATGTGTTTAGTGTTACGCCTATGATTAGGATAACTATCATAGTTATTAGGGGTGTGCATGATTCGGTTTGGGTCGGTTTTTTGCAAAAACCAAAACCGAATGTTTGGTTTTTAGCATAACCATAACCGAAAGCGTTCAATTTTTCTCGGTTCGGTTTCTCGGGTTTCAATCAGTTTTCGGTTCGGTTTCTCGGTTTTTTCGGTTTCTAACCGTTTGTACTTGGACAATCGTTTTTTCTATTTACCTTTTTAATTGAAGCAAAGATACTAAAAATCTTATTTGCTGAAATGTTGTTAACTAATGAGTATCATATTGCCTGTTTTCCTCTATGGAGTATTTTCTAAAATGTTAGTTGCACCACTGTTATGCTAACTGGCAAGGAAGTTGTAAGTTTTGTACATAGTAAAGAAGATGCATGGATTTGGTTTAAAGAGTAGAAGCATCTTTAAAGTTATTGGTATGTGCTTAAATACACATACCATTTACCTATTAAAACAAGCTAAAAAGACCAATAATGACCAAAACAGATAAAAAATGCATTGTATATGTGTGTTTTGTGATTTATGTCTTGCAGGTAATGAATATGTCAAAAATGGACGAAAATGAAGCAAAACGGACAAAACCGAGCACTGGAATAGGAAAAGCGCAAGAAATCAAAGCCGAAGGCATATACATCCTTAATGGGCCAACCCGTACCCATTTTATTGGGCCGGGTCAGCCCGTGAACTTTGTATTTATATTAACCTAAAGCCCTTTTATAAGTCCAAAAAAAACCAAATCAATGTAAATCCATAAACCGGCCCAATTATCAAATGAAAGCCCAATCTAAATAAATATCATTTCCTTGGTCCAAGTCCTTATAATATAAATGGGGTCAAAGTCAATAAGTCAAACTTATAACCCGCCATGATTTACTGTTCATCATCCTCCCATTTCACCCCATCGTTTACACAGGGTAAATCACCTCTCCACATCACACGTCTATGAGTCTCTAGAAGGCTTCTCTTGACACGTCTGCCACTTATCCTACGTTGGCGATCCTAAACACCCTCATTGGTTGAGAAACGTGTACAAGAACCAAGGGCTCAAATGAGTGGAGATAGAATCAAGGGCTTGGATCAATGACTGAAGACGCTCCTCCATGATCTAGAATCATCCTCTTATTGCTATAAATAGGCCTCCTCAACACACAGTGAATCATCTAGGAGTAGGGTAATTTAGTGTAGTGTAGGTTTTTCTTTTTCAGCTTATTTAGTGCTTATTTTACTTTTCTGTCTTTTAAAATTGTATTTCCTTAACTTTCTTCAAGTATTAATAAAATTAAGTTTTATTTTAAATTCGTGTTCCTCTGATATGCAATTATGTTGTTTGCGTTTGGTTAATAAGCCCTGATAAGCTCAATAAGCTCACACTGCTTTTTAAGTAGTTACTTATTCAGTTAAGCTCACCTATAGCTTAACTAAATAAGGATTGTCATTTCCTTACTTTAAAATCTTCTAAATAAGCCAATTGGGATGATAAGCCAAAAAAGGAAGGGCTTATAGGCTTATTCAAAGCTTATTTTATAAGTTGGCTTGTAGATTAGCTCATTTGAGCATTAGTTTTTATCCCTGTTTGAGCTGGGATTAAGGTATGTTCATTTTTACACTATTAAGCATAATTTCAATTTTAGCTTATTACTTTGCTTATTCAGTTCTTTTTATAGCTTAATCGTGTTTATTCTTCCTAAATTTAGTTTAACAAGTTTAGTTTATAGCTTAGAAATTGATTTCCTTGAGTTTTGGTTAAAACTGCTTTATGTAGCTTAAACTGCTTATCTTTATTGCTTGTTAGTTTTAGTGCTTATTTTCCTTAAATTGTACTTAATTGTCATTTAACTCCAATGTTCAACATCTGTTTTCACAAATCAAGGCTTATTCAAGCCTGTCTTAGCTTAAATTTGGAAAATCATAGTCTAAAGGGATGTTTGGCACAAGCAGATTTAACTTAGTTAAAACTGCTTGTGTAGGGTTTTGGTTGTCAAGTCAGGTTCTATATATTTTAATTAGGTCAAGGAGTAGTTTTAATCTGTGTTCAGCTTATTTAGATGCTTACTCAGTCTTAAATGTCCCAATCAGTTTTAACAAATGAAGAACAGTTTCTCAAAACTGTCATTTTGTTAATGCTTATTCAGATTATTTTCTTATTCAAACATCTTAATTCCAGCTTTTAGATGTTGTTTGAGTGCTAATCTGAATCTGTTTTGAGTTTTTAAGCTTTTTCTCTTAGCTTAGTTGGACTTAATTTTAGCTAAAAGTTTGTCAAAAATACTCTATAGTCAATTTTTGAGTCATACTGTCTTTTAGCTTATAGATGCTTTTCAGCTATTGTGATTTGCTTATTTATAGTCTTTATAGCTTATTAGGTCTAGGATAGGATTAGTTTTCAGCTTACTTGCTTCTCTTTTGCTTAATGAATCCAATAAGCCAAATTGTTTTAGATAAAAAGTCATTAGTCTTTGTTTTTAAATCTGTCACTTATTTCCAGCTTATTTTTAAGATTGTCAAAAAGTTGTTTTTATAAAAGTTGCTTATTTTTACTTGTTGTATAGCTTTTTCAAAAAGAAAATTAAAAATAAAATGTTTTGCAAAAAGAGATGGTCACATGACTCGAGCCTGTGACCTCTCCCTTTCACACTCAACGCCTCACACACACAACATTTAACCAACTACCCTGGGGTCTTTTTCATTTCTTTCTTTGTGCAATTTAATTGTTTTAGTTTTTTTAGGTTTTAAGCTTATTTGCTTATTTGCTTTATAACTGCTTATTTGTTTCAGCTTATTTTCCCGTTTTATTTTTCTTAAGTTTAGATTTGTTCAAAGTACTTTTCTTGAATTTTTCAGATTTCTATAATTTAGTTTACTATTTTTTATGCATTTTTTAGATTAAAGTGTTTTTAATTCATATTAAATAAAACAAAAATCAAAAAATATAATTCTTTTTCTAAAAATTATTTTTAGTCAATTAGGATTTTTTGAAATTAAATTTGAGTTTGTAGGGTTAAAATTTGAATTATTTGCTTATATATCGCATTTTTAAATTCCTGTTAACGTTTTTACGTTTTTCGCGCTTAATGTTTTAATTGTGTTTTTGTTAAATTAGCGTGCCTTTAATTTACTTTCCATTTCCATTATTAGAATTAGATATCAAATCCAAATCTTTTATGTCATTCAAGCTCGATTCCTGACATAATTGTAAATTTCCATTCACATCTCACCGAGGAGAACGATACCCGTGTTGATTACTTTTTATTCTTTCCTAAGAATAATTTATAAGATACTTTGCTTACGTATATTATATGTATTATTATTATATACATTATATATATTTGAGGGTTATTTGTTTGATACGTGTTATAAAAACGAATATCAAAATGGCGCCGATGCCGGGGAGAGGTGTAGCGATTTTTGCGGGATTGTTTGTATTCGAGTTTTGAAGATCCTTTCTTCGGAAAGTTTATTTTTGTACTTATTAAAAATATAAAAATCCAAAAATATTTTCCATTTAATTTTTATTTTTCCTTTTCTTTTATAAATAATAAAAAATACCAAAAATATTTTTCTTTCTTATTTTTATTTCTTATGTTCTATTTGAAAAATCTATAAATATTTTTCTTTATCCTCTTATATCGTTTAATTCTTATCTTCTTTATCCTCTTATCCGTTTAATTCTTCGACATGTCTTGTAATAACCATTTGGTCTGCTGTGGTCGTGAGGTCCGGTTTAACGGTGGAATTGTCCAAGTTGTGCATTCGGTGGAGCCGGAGGAAACGAGTTTGTCCATGACCCTAATCCTTTTCCTTATGATAATACACCTGACTTTTATGATCACCCTCCACAACCCCAGTACGATACATACTTGTGCAAATTATGTGGGAACGATTCTCACTTTGGTTATGATTGTCCACCACGGTTCCCGCTTGTCTATGACTAGGAACTGAGCTTCAATCAAAACTATAGTGATAACTATTATCCACAAAATTCACCGAGTTTTTCACAGCAATATCTTTGTTGTGAAAGCTGTGGGGGTCCTCATGAAAGTTTTCAATGTCAACCGATGAATCAAAAATACTTTGAGCCTGATCCTATCTATAATTCTAGTTATTCCGGTTTTGACCAACCACCGCAGTATTTCATAAATCATCAAGAAGATCTTAATCAGCAAAGGATAAGTGATGTACACAATAGATGGGATAAAATAGATGAGTTACAAAATGAACTTCTTCAAACGATACAATCATTTTGTGAAAAGTTTCTTCAACAAAAGCAGGCGGCTAGCATCGATCAATCACCTCTTCAAGAAATGAGTCTCTAAGAAAAGGAGGATCTTAAGCAGCATTATTTAGATGAAATGTTAAGTTTAAGTAATGACTTAGGGATTAAAGATTATCGTAATGAGAAAATAGATATTCGTTTTAGAAGGGAATGTGAAGATATGATTGATGAGCTTAAAGGTAAATTCAATGGAATGAGTATTGAGATTAATAAATAGATAAAGCTTCAGCGTCTAGAGTAGGTGGCTAATCTTAGTACTTATCCTTCACAACGTTTCAAATCTTTTTGCTATGATGACGATGACGAGGAGAGTTCTATTCATTTAAGAGATATTATTTCTAAACTTCCTCTGTCTATTGCCTTCATACCCGTTTTACCGACTTTAGAGCCCGAGGACTCTCTCATCATAGGGAATGAGGAACTTAGCACTATTCCTGAAAAGGAATCGAACGAATTAATAAAGTCTAGTGTTGAGGACCTTGTCCCAATCCCAAGTAAGTCCGAGGATACATCCGAAAGTGATAGTGATTGTGATTTACCTTCGTGTGATAATATCTCTCCCATTAACGTTTCTGAGGAAAACTCCGTGACTTTCTCTAACCCTCTCTTTGACTCAAATGACGATTCTACCTCTAGTGATGACGAGTCACTATTCGATGAGGACGTTCCGGAAGACAATTTTAAAATTTACTCGAACCCTCTTTTCGAATTCGATGACGAATACATCTCTAGTGACGTAAATCCTCTTTTTGATGAGGTGTTATAGGACATCGAGTGCAAGGATTCTTATGATTCCAACCTTGATGAGTCGACTTTCCTAGTCACGCCTCTTTCCGATTCTAATGAGGATGAGTGTTTCACTCCTAGTGACAACGTTGAGCTTTTACTTCACCGTGATTCATCTACATCAATGATAAGTGTTGTTTCCATTCTCGAGGGGTTTACCGATGAACCGCCTCTCGAAGAGAATGATGATTTATTTGATTTGGAATCTAAAGTGAATGATTGGAAGAAGATTTTGTACGATGCTCCAATTGATGATTTGATGACCGAGTACAAGTTTTTGACCCCGGGATTCATGAGACAATTTTTCTCAAACATATGTGAGCTTACCCTTTGAGGATCGTCATTATCTTTCCTTCACATATGTTATCCGAATTTTTCTTCCTTATTTCACCTATCCGGTAAATTCTTCTCTTCATCTCTCCTCCGGGAGTGAGGATATCATTTTTGACCCTGGCATCTCCACTTTTCATTTTTCTTCTTTAAAACCGGTGGCATATGAATGTCCGTTGGAAGTTTGCTCTTCCACTTGTTTCGTCTCTAATATTACGATGATATGGGGAGAGTCAAGCTAGAGACTCGCACAAAAAGAAGCGCTTCGTAGGTGGCAACCAATGCTTATCCTTAGTAGTAGTATGTTAGTATAATAATTATGAATAAGTATGATGTGAGGAGGCTCGCCTCTTCCTTTCTCGTGTTTCGTGTTTTGTGTTTTGTGTCCAGGATTGCCCGGATTATGAAGACTCTCGTGCTCGTGGTTTTGTCCATCGTTCACTCGATCTTCAATCCTTCACATGCTTATATTTGGGAATCTGATATCCTATATCTTATTGATTAACGTTTATCTATTAGCATAATTAATAAACGGCTTTAGATTTGCGTAGAGACCCCTTAATATTTGGTTACTGCCTTGATAAAAAAAAATATTTAGTTATGGGGGTGCAGTCTTACATGAGGAAATGTGTGTTTGTATGGGGGGGGGGTCTTTCGATTTGATCTTACTTGCATTTGCCTTGTCTTCACGTAACCTCGTTTTTCCACCAAAAATATGTGATTTTAAGCCAAATTTTAAAAAAAAATAGAATAAGTGTTTGACACGATGTTTTGTCTTTTTAAGGAACAAATTTTGACTTGATCGAGAATGTTGCGCTCTAACTTTCCCCTTAACTTATATAAATCTAATCTTTTGCTAGTCTTTTATACAAGAAGCTTTAAAACGCGAATTCTAGCTTGAAAAAACCAAGAGTTTGCAAGTTTTCATGTTTGACTTTAAATTTGCAAAGCTTGTTTTATTAGACTAAGCATTCGCGGATCTTTTTATTAAAGATTTTAAATTTGCGAAGAACGAGAAATGATAGAGTTTTATATAAGTTAGATGCTAAACATAGAGTAGTTAGAACTCTTTAAGGCTCGTAGAGGTTAATTATGGCTTTTTGTTCCCATCAGCTTAATAAACATTATAAAATTGTTGAATAAATAAAGTTACTTTAGGTTTTTGCAATTCTTAGTTTAAATCACTTCGTAGAGATTCCTTCTGGTGAAAGTAAGGTACACATCGAGGTTTTGTCAGTGTTGTGGGGAAATAGGCTACCGATTCCTGACGGCTCGCTACCGTTGTCTAGGTAGTTAAAAGACCACAGGACTTGAAATTTGGCTAATAATAATAAGTTATGTAATAAACTGAAGCCGAAATAAGACCACTACCTCTTTCCGGCTCACAACCGATGTGGTAGTCGTTTAAAGGGTGGAGGTAATAATAATAAATAAAAATGTGGGCTGATAAACAGGTTTATGCTTTGCCGGCTCACAACGATGTGGAGTCTTATAAATAAGGCATCATAGTAATAATCCTGAGACTGATAAAAGTTTGTAGCATCTTGCGGCGGCTCACAACACGATGGTTGCAAGCTTCTAAAAGGTCGAGGATCACCGATGGTCGAAATAAGACTTTGGACATGGTCGCTCGCATTCGATTGTGGCAGTTGTTTTTTAAAGGACTGAGGTTTGATAATGTTGCAATATAATAATCATAGACAAATTTCGCCTCCGGTTTTATCTAATAGGGTAACCCCTAAATCGTGCGAAATTAGAACTTAATGTTGTGTCCTTATTCTCACCATTTCTTCTCTTTAGGAAAAGATTTAAAAACTATTTGTGGTCTAACGGGTTTACTTTATGTGAATAGCCATTAATTTATTTGTCACAAATAATAATATTAAAATAAATATTTAGAGGATTTAGGAAATAGGGAGCGAAAGGAGCTATGCATCCACAAATTAGGCATTTATGAAGTAGTATAAGATCTATACTTGTATTTAACAATGATTTCGTTTTTAAGCTTGGTTTGGGGCGGGTGAAAAATCAAGGACGATGAATTTATCCTTTTAGTGTTTCTTGTTCCGTGATCTTTAAAGTTATGATATGTATGAATGATAATAATAAATGCATAAAAATGGTAAAACATGGAGCTTTTCAAAACTAGTGATTTCTTAATCCCCTTAGATAAGCAATTAGCTACTTTTCGAGGTGATTAGTTTAGGGGGATTGAAATTTTTTGTTTTAAGCGTGTATTTATAACATTGCGTGAGGACACAGCAATAGCTTAGTATGGGGGATTTTGGTATGTGCTTAAATACACATACCTTTTACCTATTATAACAAGCTAAAAAGACCAATAATGACCAAAAACAGATAAAAAATGCATTGTATATGTGTGTTTTGTGATTTATGTCTTGCAGGTAACGGATATGTCAAAAATGGACGAAAATGAAGCAAAACGGACAAAACCGAGCACGGGAATGAAAAAAGGGCAAGAAATCAAAGCCGAAGGCATATACATCCTTAATGGGCCAACCCGTACCCATTTTATTGGGTCGGGTCAGCCCGTTAACTTTGTATATATATTAACCTTAAGCCCTTTTATAAGTCCAAAAAAAACAAAATCCATGTAAATCCTTAAACCGGCCCAATTATCAAATGAAAGCCCAATCTAAATAAATGTCATTTCGTTGGTCCAAGTCCTTATGATATAAACGAGGTCAAAGTCAATGAGTCAAACTTATAACCCGCCATGATTTACTGTTCATCATCCTCCCATTTCACCCCATCGTTTACACAAGGTAAATCACCTCTCCACATCACACGTCTATGAGTTTCTAGAAGGCTTCTCCTGACACGTCTACCGCTTATGCCACGTTGGCGATCCTAAATACCCTCATTGGTTGAGAAACGTGTACAAGAACCAAGGGCTCAGATAAGTGGAGATAGAATCAAAGGCTTGGATCAATGACTGAAGACGCTCCTCCATGATCTAGAATCATCCTCTCATTGCTATAAATAGGGCCTCCTCAACACACAGTGAATCATCTAGGAGTAGGGTAATTTAGTGTAGTGTAGGTTTTTCTTTTTCCGCTTATTTAGTGCTTATTTTACTTTTCTGTCTTTTAAAATTGTATTTCCTTTTCAGTTCTGTAACTTTCTTCAAGTATTAATAAAATTAAGTTTTATTTTAAATTCGTGTTCCTCTGATATGCAATTATGTTGTTTGTGTTTGGTTAATAAGCCTTGATAAGCTCAATAAGCTCACACTGCTTTTTAAGTAGTTACTTATTCAGTTAAGCTCACCTATAGCTTAACTGAATAAGGATTGTCATTTCCATACTTTAAAATCTTCTGAATAAGCCAATTGGGATGATAATCCAAAAAAGGAAGGGCTTATAGGCTTATTCAAAGCTTATTTTATAAGTTGGCTTATAGATTAGCTCATTTGAGCATTAGTTTTTATCCCTGTTTGAGTTGGGATTAAGGTATGTTCATTTTTACACTATTAAGCTTAATTTTAATTTCAACTTATTACTTTGCTTATTCAGTTCTTTTTATAGTTTAATAGTGTTTATTCTTCCTAAATTTAGTTTAATAAGTTTATTTTATAGCTTAGAAATTGATTTCCATGAGTTTTGGTTAAAACTGCTTTATGTAGCTTAAACTGCTTATCTTTATTGCTTGTTAGTTTTAGTGCTTATTTTCCTGAAATTGTACTTAATTGTCATTTAACTCCAATGTTCAACATCCGTTTTCACAAATCAAGGCTTATTCAATCCTGTCTTAGCTTAAATTTGGAAAATCATAGTCTAAAGGGATGTTTGGCACAAGCAGTTTTAACTTAGTTAAAACTGCTTGTGTAGGTTTTTGGTTGTTAAGTCAGGTTCTAAATGTATTAATTAGTTCTAGGAGTAGTTTTAATCAGTGTTCAGCTTATTTAGATGCTTACTCAATCTTAAAATGTCCCATTCGGTTTTAACAAATGAAGAACAATTTCTCAAAACTGTCATTTTCTTAATGCTTATTCAGCTTATTTTCTTATTCAAACATCTTAATTCTAGCTTTTAGATGTTGTTTGAGTGCTAATCTGAATCTGTTTTGAGTTTTAAGCTTTTTCTCTTAGCTTAATTGGACTTAATTTTAGCTAAAAGTTTCTCAAAAGTCCTCTATAGTCAATTTTTGAGTCATACTGTCTTTTAGCTTATAGATGCTTTTCAGCTATTGTGATTTGCTTATTTCTAGTCTTTATATCTTATTAGGTCTATGATATGATTAGTTTTCAGCTTACTTGCTTCTCTTTTGCTTAATGAATCTAATAAGCCAAATTGTTTTAGATAAAAAGTCATCAGTCTTTGTTTTCAAATCTGTCACTTTTAAGCAGCTTATTTCCAGCTTATTTTTAAGATTGTCAAAAAGTTGTTTTTATAAAAGTTGCTTATTTTTACTTGTTTTATATCTTTTTCAAAAAGAAAATTAAAAATAAAATGTTTTGCAAAAAGAGATGGTCACAGGACTCGAACCTGTGACCTTTCCCTTTCACACTCAACGCCTCACACACACAACACTTAACCAACTGCCCTGGGGTCTTTTTCATTTCTTTCTTTGTGCAATTTAATTGTTATAGTTTTTTTTGGTTTTAAGCTTATTTGCTTTATAACTGCTTATTTGTTTCTGCTTATTTTCCCGTTTTATTTTTCTTAAGTTTAGATTTGTTCAAAGTACTTTTCCTAATTTTTCCAGAATTTTAATAATTAGTTTGCTATTTTTAATAATTAATTTAGATTAAAACTGTTTTTAATTCATATTAAATAAAATAAAACTCAAAAAATATAATTCTTTTTTCTAAAATTATTTTTAGTCATTTAGGATTTATAAAAAGTAAAAAAACATTTTAAGTTTAAATTTGTATTATTTGCTTATATGTCGCGTTTTTAAATTCCCGTTAACGTTTTTACGTTTTTCGCGCTTAATGTTTTAATTGTGTTTTTGTTAAATTAGCGTGACTTTAATTTACTTTTCATTTGCATTATTAGAATTAGAAATCAAATCCAAATCTTTTATGTCATTCAAGCTCGATTCCCGACATAACCGTAAATTTCCATTCACCTCTCACCGAGGAGAACGATACCCGTGTTGATTACTTTTTATTCTTTCATAAGAATAATTTGTAAGATACTTTGCTTACGTATATTATATGTATTATTATTATATACATTATATATATTTGAGGGTTATTTGTTTGATACGTGTTATAAAAACGAATATCAGTTATACAACGTAATAATTTTTTTGACGTTTGGTTTTCTCTAGATTTGTTTCATCCATTCCCTAGAAGTACCAACACTACCAATATTAACAAATATATAAAGAGTAATTTATTAGTAATTAGTAATACTATTATAAATAAAATATATATTATAATTAGTGGAACCGGTTCGGTTCGATTTTTATGGTTCGGTTTTTAGGTCAAAACTGAAACCGAACCAAAAGTTTGGTTACTTGAAAAACAAAAAACCAAACCATCGGTTTTTAGTTTGGTTCGGTTATTTTGGTTCGGTTTTTTTAGTTTTCGGTTCGGTTTCGGTTTTTTCGGTTTTTCTTGCTCACCCCTAATAGTTATTATGTTTAGGATATGTGTTTGAGTCGTGTTAGGATATGTGTTTGAGATAAGTATTTTTATGTTTGACTCTTAATAGCTAAGTTTTATTATCTTAGAAAAGTGTCGTTATCTTAGAAAAAGTCCAAGTCAAATGTCAAATATCATAATAGCCCATAATAGGCCCATGACCCATTTAGCTATTATAAATATTTTATGTACTCTTTAGTTTATCAATCAATCAATCAAGTTAAATATCAATAATTCTCTCATTCTTCTCTCTATTTTCTTATGGAGCTCACACACGCTAAAAGTGGTGCCCTATCCGGATACAACCCCTAACCGGGTCGTATAAATTGGTGCTTTCATTGAAAGCTCTCGTTGAGAGGGCTTCCGATTTAAGATTCAAAAAAGCAAAAAAAATACTCTTCATCGAAGTAATATTCACGCACCGGGAATTACAGTTCATAAAAGGGTATTGTTCATCAGTAAAAAAAAATTATTGTTCTTTCATTGCGCTTATGGATGAAAACATGGTTTCTTTGTTGCTTAAAGATCATCAAGATGCGTTCAAGAAGCTAGCTCGGTGTAACAACCGGCAATTTTCAGAACTTTTAATTACTATTTTACCCTTTGACTTTTTGACTTTTACGGTCACATAAAAACGATTACCGCGAAGCCGGTAAATTTTTGAAACATATTTAAATAATAAATCATATTTATTATTACTTATCTCTCATTTACAAATTTAATTTTCCTAATTATTTGAAACAAAAACGAGAAGATATCTCACAAATTGAGAAAAACAGCACACAACGTGTACCGACGCAAAAATAATTAAATTGTATTTAATTATCACTTTTTATTAAATAAAAGTATTTAATAATTTATTTAAAATTTTATTCAAAAACGTTTGTTAAAAACGCGAATATTCAAGTTAAAGTTTATTTTTCGGACAAAGCTCACCCGGGATACCCATTAAATAGCAAAACATTTTAAATAAGTTTTATAAAAACATTTATGAAATACTATCAAGTAAATACTCATTTTTGTGGGAAAAATCATTTGGAACGCAATGGCGCAAGTTTCGTGTTTTGAATCATTCGTTAACTAGCTTAAACGAGTCCCGAACATTATTTTACAAAACTACACTTAATATTTACAACATTAACCCCTAAACTATTTGGTACTTGTCACTTTTCTTTCAAAGTTTTTAGTATAAATACTAAAACACTAGGGTTTCATCTCATAAGTTTCAAAACCTAGCCACCTACTTCTCTCTAACTTTTCCGGCAGCCAACGCCGCTCCGGCCAACTTCTGGCTGATCTTCGTCCACCACCCTCTCCTCACCATAGCCGACCTCCACCCTATCAAAACACCACCATCTCCTCCACACCCACAGCCTCCTAACCACCACACCACCACCGTATACATCCCACCATCACGCCATCATCACCACCCTCACACTACCTTAACCCTCACCACCACCATCTACTGCGGCAGCAACCGCCGCCACGCACCATAATCGTCACCACAACCGCCACAGCGGACCCTACCTTCGCCTCACCACCACTTCATCCCTCTCCATCTCCGAACCACCATCTCCATCTCGTCACCATCATCACCACGCCACTGTCAACACCATCGCCACTGTCACCCCTCCATCTCCAGCCACCTCAGCTGCCACTCCACGAAAACCACCACCACCTTCACTCTTTTTTTGAGTTTGGATTGTTTACTTTATATATATATATATATAAACTAAATAAAGTTTAATTTTGTTTATTTTAGCTTATTTCCTTTTCTTGTTTTGGTATTTAGATTCGGGTTGGTTAAATGGCGATATAAGGGTGTTTGTTTTTGTGTTTGGTTGCTGGTTTAATAGCCTGAAAAAGGGTGTTTGTCGCTACGTTTTAACAGCCCCAAATAAGGGTGTTTGTTGTGCAAATTCGACCCCTAAAAGGGTGTTTATTTCTGCGTTTTAAGGGGTGTTTGTTTGCTGATTTTACAACCCAGTGGGGGCGTTTGGAACTGAGGTTAACTGCCCAAATAGGGCCGTTTGGTTCGCTGGTTAACAGTACTTAAGGGTGCGTTTGGTTTGTTGTTCTACAGCATATAAGGGTGCGTTTGGTTTTGTGTTTTCGTAGCCAAGCAACCTACTAAGTGGCGTTGACCTTGGTTTGTTATTATCCGCGACCCGACAAAGTTTCTATGGGTGAGTTTAATTCTCTTATGTTTTAAATACGCGACGATGTGTTTAGTTTCATTTATTTTGTTTCTTATACGATCTCGTTTAGTTATAAATTAAAACACGCGGATAAATTGCAACATTGATTGATTAAAGGGAAAACTTTGAGTTTTGTAAAAATGAGAACGGTTGTAAAATCGATATAGAGTCATGTGACATTTTTATAAATTTCAATACTTAGTATTTTTTTGACTAAAATATTATTATCTTTGAATCTGAGAAAAAGGATGAGTTTATAGTTTAAAAGAATATTTGATTTTTAAATATATCATAAACACGACCAAATAAATAACAAAAAAAAAACATATAAATCTTTTTTTTTACCAAATGAGAACAACTATTTTAGCTAAAACGTCGAAGGGATATGAAATACTAATTTATAAAATATTATTTTATAAATTTTCGACTAGAAGATAAAACATAACTTTTGTAGAAACTTTACAAACATCGTTTAACATAATTTGTAACTTTAAAACGTGTGAATTACGTTTATGCAAGAATTCTTTATTAATTTGTTTTCGCCACGTATTATATATTTTTCTTGTCTTTCATATGTAATATATACGGAATATATTACATACGTTGTTTTTACCTTCGGTTTATTTTATTTAACCAACCACCAAACTATTACAACTTGAAATCCAAATCCTTTATCAACGTGTCGCGTTGATGTACTCATCCATCGGAAAACCCCAATTCATCATCCTAAACTAGTGGGTCTTAGCCGTTAAGATAAACTGCATCTTCTGGTCGAGCCGTTCCGGTTTCCGTTCTATTTTACCTAATATTTGCTTTTCTGCCAATTGTTCTGCAACGTCGAGGTGAGTTCATAGCCCCACATTTTACTTGTTTTATATTTACCTTATAACTTTTGGGGTGAGAACATGCTCGTTTACAAACTTGTTTACTCTAATGATTTCAAACTCTCATAAATGCTCGTTTGCAAACTCGGTTACATGATCGATATCACACTTTGTTTTACTTATAGATGCAATTACTTAAAGCCTTTCTTTTGGAAATACATGGTTGATTTTACTATGGACACAAGTATCTTGATCTACTTTCCCTGTTTACGTGTTGCCTAAGTTACGAATAGACCACTAATGCCCGAACTATCATGAACCGTTAATTTCTTGACCGACTGGCTGGTTAAGTAAGCACGAGTGTTATAAATAGATCTATTGGGATTAATTATCCCTATTCGGGTGAGTAGCGCTCACTACCTACGGGGCTCCCGATAAATGGATATAAACCATGTCGGATTTCACTAGGTGATCTTGGTCAGATAAATCTAGGGCAGTTAATTTCTTGTTTGGCATATAATATGCTGCATTGAATTGAGCTTCAGTGTCATGAGCTTAGCGTAACAGTAAGTACTTTTCATGTGATATTGTATTTGTTATAATAGTCTCATGTGCTTTGTATGTGAAATCGTAAATTGCTAAATTGTCACATACGTTTTAAAATCTTGTGGTCCACACTACTTTGTTTGAACGTTTCAAATTGCTAAACATATTTTTATAATACTGTGAGTGAAGCAGTATTCTCTAAATGTTTTTTATCCTCATAAATGTTTCACTTAAACCTATGTATTCACTCAACTTTATGTTGACCGTTTTTAGCATGTTTTTCTCAGGTGATTAGCTTTGGACTTCTTGACGTGCTATGTGAAGTCTACGTGCAATATGATACCATTTATCAAGACTTTATTATCATCCATACTTGTTGTCTTTTGAAAACCAAATTATGCTTTCGCTACATTTTATTTTTGCTTCCGTAAATGTTTAATTTCTTTTGAATCTTGTAAAACTTGTCTTTTTTTTAAACAATGCAACGAGTTATGATTTTCAAAACGTCCATTAGTGGTCATTCCCTTGATCTTATGTGATGTATATTATTACGTCACACCCTCAGACACGTATTCCGTCTAGGCCCCGTTTGGGGGTGTGACAGATTGGTATCAGAGCCAACGTTATAGAGAACCAGGTAGAATATCTAGGTCTGGTCTATAACCAGTATGTGATCCTTACGTGCTTTTATGTGTGCCTTATATGTATTTTTGCTATGGCATATACCTGAGAACCATTCTTCCTTGAGCATGCTATGATATGGGTTTATCTCTGCCCTCCGTTTATCGTTCCCTACATTTGTGTTGCTTTGCGTTTATTTTTGCCCTTGAGCTCTATTTTGCTATGAGCTTACGTTTATCTCGCGTTTATCTTTTCTCTGCATTTACGTTGTCCTTACGTATATTTCCCCACTTTTTTATATAGTTGTCTATATAAATACTAAATTCTTTTCTAAGACATTGTGAGTGACACAATGGTCTCTAAATTCTTTTCTAAGACATTGCGAGTGACACAATGGTCTCTAAATTCTTTTCTAAGACATTGTGAGTGACACAATGGTCTCGTTTATTCTAAAATATCGTGAGTAATACGATGGCCTTTAAAACTTTTCACGACTTTACATTATATCGTTTTGCATAACCTTGAAATTCGTTATAATCTGTCGACCCTGCTGGTTATCCTACTATTCGACTTTGAAGACGACTTTGAACACCCGTCCCATACTGTTGAAACATCTACGTCATCTCGTTACGTCTTAATTTCTCTTACTTCTCGTAACTTCTAGGAACATGCCGATTAATTCGCACACAACTTTAACCTATCCCCTCATAACATCCCATTTTGGAAACACGACTTTTGAAATTCGACTTATTTCATTTTCTGTACTCCGTTCGATTTTGAAGTAAATACCGACGACAAGACAAGGAATGAGTTCCACGAGGATCGAGTGTATTGTAACCCAACAAATTGATAATGCTATCGAAGCTAATACTGTTTAGGAGGAAAGAATCCCCATGGTTCGCGACTAAATGGATTAGGTCGTATGTTAAGAAACCAAGGTGGTAAGGAATGCCAACAACAAAATAAATGACAAAAGGCCACGAGAGCTTACATTGCTAAACCAAATTACAAGAACGCATAAGTAGCAAAATTTCCTTTCCACAACAAACGTAAGTTGCACCACACTGGACCATGCACTGTAAAGTGAAATAACTACAAGAGTGTTGGCCATGTGAGTAAGAATTGTAGGACACCCGTTTCGATATTTAACTTAGAGGCCGCAGTGGCAAATTAGAAATCTGAATCGTGCGAACCGTATTTGGGAGGTTAAAACTCGTTGGAACTTTAACGCCGTCAAAGATAACGCTGGTACTTAAAGAGAGATTTTTCCTAATCTAGTCAAACCTAAGTAGACTTAGACTGTAATCTCTAAGAGTTTTGCACTAGTACTTTCCTGTGAGTTTCGTGTATTGTGTGGATTTCCCTAAATCCTTTGTTTAATTTGTGTCATGACGATTTTGTCAGTTACACTTCATTTCTCTAGTAAATGTATGTAAGCTACTCCTTGAGCCTGTTACCGTTTTACAAGCCATTTCACTATTATTATGTAAACTGTCTTACTGTTATTAACTAACTGGATGGTATCCTATGAACTATTTTAGTGTCGTCTTATAAACATAGTTGTTGTCGCGTTATGAACTATTTTACCACCAGTTTACAAACCGTTTGCTGATAGCTTCTTGTTTATTTTAACACCTTATAAACTGTTTTGATATCATTCCATAAACCGTTTTGTCAACATTTTATAATTATCCTACTATTACCTCATAACTTATCTGACTATCAATTAATGAACTAACTCGTTTTCATCTTATAACCTATTTTACGGTTAATTATAAACTCTTTTGCTACCCTATTATAAATTACTTTGCAGTCATCTTACAAACTATTTCGGTGTCACCTCATGAATTATTTCGTTGTCATTTATAAACTATTTCGCTGTCAATTTATGAAATATGTCGTCATCATCTTATGAACTACTTCGTGTCTTTTATAAACTATTACATTGCCACTTTATAAATTGTTGGGTTGTCAACTCGTAAACCATTTGTTACCATTACATTATAAACTGTCACGTAACTTTCTCGCAAACTATTTTGTTATCACCTCATAAAACATTTCCCGTTATCTTACAAAATATCTTGTGTCGTTATATAAACTACCTTGTTTTCATTACCACAGACTGTTTTGCTACCTTATAAACTATATCGCTTATACCGTATAAGATTTTTTTAACATAACATTAGTTTGACGAAATGAGCATTTTATCGTTAATTCCTAAATTATGCATTGCCTGATCACCTATGTATAATTCAGGAAGGACCATGCTATGCTAGGAGTAGTCACCATAAAAATTTTGTCAAATTACCCTTACGTTCCATCTCTATTTTCTTCCCTTCCTCTACATTGTTAACGAGATTATATTGTACTCGTGTTTTATTAATATTTTGCGTGCGTATTCATGAGTCGTGTTGGTCACGTGTATTCGCATTCGTAAGCGTCAAAACTATGTAGCTTTTCTTCAACCTTAGCCGAGAGACCAAATCATGCTTCATGTTATGCGGATTGTAAGGTTCCAGAATGTAATGAACATATCACTCTATTTGTATTCTAACCAATAGAACTAGAAGATTTTCTTCAATATACTTACCTTTTAGTGAGATAGAATCACGTAAATTATGAGATTCTCGTACCGACAAAACCTTTGATGGATCCTTCAGGATATACAAGGACTACCGAAAATTTAAAAAGCTAACCGTTACCTATTACCTAGTATAGACGATCTTTTCGATCAACTACGAGGATGTAGTGTCTACTCGAAAATTGACCTAAGGACTAGCTACCACCAACTGAAAGTTCATGAGAAGAACTACACGACACACGACTTAGAATTTGGAGAAATAGTGCTTATTTTCAAGATTTGGGAACACTATCGATATGATATGAGTATGAACTCGAACCCGATAATCACCGGAATCCGTTTAAAAGATCTAGGAACACAATCGTGTTTTACCACTCAGCAAAATCTTAAGGCCTCACTTGAACTACCTTATCTCATTCTTAAGTTATTACTTTTTCCGTTACAAATCTGTACGATCATGAACTGTTTGTGGAGCTAACCGACTTGTGCACTCTTGAGCTAATGGATTTGATTCATCCTCGAACTAACGACTGAGTGCAATATTCCGCCGCCTATCACATAAGCTCTCCCGCGAGATCTTCCCATTTGTTGACCTTTATTCTAGGGATATTGTTTCTCAAAATGTCCTCACTCACCATATCCCATCACCGTTTTTTATAGTTATTGTTGTTATGTATTCTTATACTTTTACTTCCGATTCGAGACTCCATATGTTTGTGTTATGATTTTCAAATGATTAAAATGAATAATTATTTTAATTAACATTTTTGATGATTTCGGATATATATTTGTTCTTGTTGAGAGGTTGTGAGATTTGTGAGTTGCAACAAAGATGGCGATGAGGTTAGGCTAGTATTATAGTGGATTTGGTTGATTAGTTTTGGCGTAAAAGAAATTTTGGTTAGGTTGGAAGATATGGCGGTGTTATGGTCAAGTCCATGGGCGATTTATAAAAATAAAGTTGTTGGTTTGAGTTTTAAATGAGGGTAAACGGACGTTTAAAAATATTTTGAAAGGTTTATTAAGTGCCGAAAGTCTTTGAAAATATTTGTGGAGCTTCTTAATATTAAAACGAAGGTTTAGGAATTTTCTAAAAATGATAAGTCGTTGCCGTTGGTCGTTTCTAAATATAGCAAGTTTTAATATATGTATATATGTATATTCTTAATATTAAAACGAAGGTTTAGGAATTTTCTAAAAATGATAAGTCGTTGCCGTTGGTCGTTTCTAAATATAGCAAGTTTATATATATATATATATATATATATATATATACTATGTAATATATTATTTCTACTATTATTTATATATATATTATTTATATATATTATATATATATATATATTATTTATATATTTGATATATATTATATATATATATATATATATATATTAAGCGAGCTAAGGATTTTGGTTAGACGCTAGGGTTTCACTAGTTTTTTTTTGGGTAAAGGGTTACCCCGGTAAAATTGTATTAATCACAGAAAATTAAGAACAATGGAATGTGGCTGAAATACCACATTGACCTCAAGCAACAGCTTGAACAACCACTAAACGCTTGTGACATGCCACAAACGCAACAAGCCTAACTATATGAGTACAAAAACTTTCCTAAAACGTCCCGAGACGATTAAATTAGGGGATACTATTAACGTCCCGAGACTAAAAACTTTCCTAAAATGGAAACTTTCTATAAATAGTAACTTTTCGTAAGAACGTTGTAACATCTTCATAAACTTAATCAGTTCGTAAAAACACATTTTGTTGACTAAACTAAAGCACAAACATATATGGTTGTCTATTTCGTTATTAAATGTTGTGTGCAACGTTTCGTTATTATTATTATTTCCCGCTCTACGGCGCGTCTATTTATTAGGTCGCGGTTAGAGCCGTTCGGTTATACTTTATTCACATCGTTTGCTTACGGTGAGTTGAGTCATGATACATCCTCGTGCTTCTTAAGTAAGTTGAATACTTACATCCACTAGCCTCGTCTGATATTAATCGTCGAACCTTACAGATATCAGAAGCTAGACTCTGCCTTTAAACAGTTGAAACCCTCATACAGACGTACCCACGTGCCTACACTTTCTCTTTTGACGCTTCCACTATCAAGAGATTTTATTTGTAACGCGGTTATATCAATCCTAAAACTTGTAACGATATTTTTTTTCTATAATACCTATTCTGATGGATTAAAGGTCCTGGTCAAACCTAGCCAAAATTTCCGTATATTAAGAAGTGTCGAAACATCGAATTTTGCTGAAAAAAGTTATCAACGCCATGTTCAAACTGATTTATTAAATCATAAATCTTTTCTTGGTCACACAATCGGCTAACTATAATCAAATCCCGGGACGGAATTACTTTAAGGGGTGGGCACTGTAACAACCGGAAATTTTCATAACTTTCAATTACTATTTTACCCTTTAACTTTTTGGTTCCGACTTGACTTTTTGACTTTTTACGGTTACATAAAAACGATTACCGCGTAGCCGGTAAATTTTTGAAACATATTTAAATAATAAATCATATTTATTATTACTTATCTCTCATTTACAAATTTATCTTTTCTACTTATTTGAAATAAAAACGAGAAGATAACTCGCAAATCGTGAAAGCCGCATACGACCCGTACCGACGCGGAAATAATTAATTATCATTTTTATTAAATAAAAAAAATTATAAATTATATAATATTTTATTCGAAAACGTCTATTTAAAAACGCGAATGTTCAAATTAAAGTTTTATTTTTACGGACAAAGTTTACCCGCGACACCCAATGGTACCAAATAAATAATAATGATTTTTAAATAAGTTTTATAAAAACATTTCTAAAATAAGTCATGTAAATACTCAATTTTATAGGAAAAACTATTTGGAAAACAATGGCGTAATTTTCGTAATCTAAATCAATCGTTAACTTACCCAAACGAGCCCCGAACCAATATTTTATAAAAAGATCACACTTTTGGTCCCTGTGAGAATATTTACAGCAGTTACCCTAAACTATTCTACACTTGTCCCTTTATTTTAAAACTTTTCACTATATATAGCAAACCCTAATAGGGTTTCATCCATTT
>BQNB010081940.1:0-29476 GCA_026074375.1 Tanacetum coccineum
AAACTCTTAAGTGTCGAAGCAAATTTAGGCATGAGAATCAAAGCATCCGCGAAGCTAATGTCGAAATGCAAATCTTGAAAGATTTGGTAAAATTTCTCAATTTGATTGTTAGCTTTTTCGCGGATCTTTTGGTCATTAAGTCTAGACGGATATGGAATTGATGGTTTCGGGTTAGGCTTTGGAGCACTAGCAGGAGCAACAACGGGCTCAGAATTTGGTACTTGAGTTTGAACTTTGACAACCAAAGGTTGGACATTTTTGGTGCTTCCGTTATTAGTAGGAGGCACCGTGTCCTTTGTCACCTCGGTTCCACGTTCCACTACTTTAGGAGGAGAAGAAGAAGTAGTAGGAATCATGGGTCCTTGATAAGCAACACCGCTTCGAGTGGTAATACCCTTCAAATCTTCCTTCGGGTTAGTAATGGTATTACTAGGGAGAGAACCTAAACCTGAAGTAGAAGCGGTATTGGAATTCACGAATTTGGAAAGCATGTACGTTAAATTGGTCATTTGATTTTGCAAGTTTTGATTTTGGTTTTGCATATTTCTCATAACTGCATCATTAGCTTTGACGTAGTTTTGAAAATCATCCTTCGACACACCTTCTGTTTGCGAAGCTGGAGCTTGGGGAACCAGGGGTTGATTAATCGGGGGTCGATAAATTTGGCTTTGGTTGTAATTAGTCCCCCGGTTTTGGTTATTTCCTTGATTTTGTTGAACGGGAGGAAAACCAGGAGGTCGAATTTGATTAGCAATCGGGGCACGGTAAACGGCATTTCCTTGGTTGTAGTTAGTTGCGGCGGCTTGGGAAACATACTCTTGAATATTGTCACGATAAACGTTGCCATCGATGGCGGGACAATTTCGGTAAGAATGAGCACCACCGCAAGTTAAACAACTTTTCTCGACCGCTTTTACGGGAGCGGGAGCTTGGGATTGGTTTTTCTTATCGAGAAGTAAAGCTTTCACCATATAATATTTAAGTTTCGTGCAAACATCAGAAGAAATACCGAGGGTAGAATTGCTCGTACTCACTTTGGAAACAACCTGTTTGTTTTGTAAATTACGAACTTTGGATTGCTCTTGATGATTCTTTGGCAATCTAGAGGCATTTATCCAAAAAGTTACCACCGCGGCGGAATTGCAACGAATCTGATTCATTAGAGTTCAAAGCAAATTGTAGAAAGTATCGAGTTGATGTAAAACCGAAAACCATGAATGCGACATGGCCCTGAAGAAAATCGTTGAAATCGTCCCCCATGCCTCGTAAAAAGTTTCATCAAATCGATGTTGAAATCTCGTATTTCATATCGAAATGTTTTGATGTTTAGAAGGAGGGAAGAATTTGTTTATGAATTTCGAAACAAGATCATCCATGTAAAATCGATCGAGGGTGGTTTCTTTTTCGAGCCAGAATCAGCGAGCGGCATCCCCGAGGGAAAAATGGGAAAAGCAAAAGCTAACCGACTTACACTCGTAGACGTTCGGAAACTTCATCGTAGCAGTGATCTTGTTGAAATGATCGAATGTGAGCATAGAGGTCTTCATTTGTCATGTCCAAAAAATTGTTTATTTTGAACAAGAGTAAGCAAACCATGCTTAAGCTCATAGTTGTCCGCGGTGATCTCAGGAACAACGATGGCATCCTCGTAACCCTCGGTGGGTGCTTCGAGCAATTGCGCCATAGTGCGTTATCTGCCACGAAACACGGGAGGATCTTGATTTTTCAAATTTCCACAAGATTAAATGGTTCAACAAAAGTCGGTGGGACTTGTTGTTGTTGACGGTTAGAATTACAAGATTGAGAACGAGTGCGCATGCACTAAAATATAAAAAGAAAATTTATACTAATTTTTTTTTGGTTTTTCAACAATGTATTCACAATTTATTTTAACAACGGACAATGAGATAAGACACTTAAACCTAATAATCAACAAGCTTCTCGGTAACTCTTTAAAGAGAAAAACGCACAAAGGAGCGGAGGAGTAGGAAAGAGCGAAGCTTTATTAAAAACCTTTCTCCTTTAGGGTCGTAGTTCGTTGGAACGACCCGCCTTATACCCCTCTTTGAGTTTGTTTATCTTTTAAAGGTGAACCGTACCTCGCAAGAGACACAAAAGGTAAGTTTTTGATCTTTGGTTCGGGAACTTATTAATGATAATACTTCAGTTGAAAGGATTATATTGATGGTGAATTTTATTTCTTTTTATGGACAATTTTTAAAAATTTTTTTATATATATATATACTAACAAAAGAAAAATATTTTTGTATTTTTTTTATAAGAAAATAAGCAAAATAACTTCACACGGAAGGATCTTCAAAGCACAAATTGTCAAACGCAACGACAATCGTATACAATCCTCCCCGGCAGCGGCGCCAAAATTTGATTACTGACGAAACTCAACCCTTTATATATATTAAATATAATAAATATATAAATATATAATAAGAATCAAAAACCTCAATGTAGAAAATCCGGAAGTATGATTCCCGGGTCGTTATCCCCAACGAGGAATGCAATGGAAAGTCAGAAGACGGTTTGACATTTGATGCTTGAATGGAATCAAAGATTTTGATTGGGTTTTCTAAATCTACGGGAAAATTAAGGCAATTTAAACTAAAAACAATTAAGGCACACAAATTTAAACTAAAAATGCAAACGGGAATCCTAAAAACGCGACGTAAAACCCTAATTTATCAAAATTAATTCCTAAAATGATCTCTTTTACTTTTATAAGTCTTAATTGACTAAAATGCTAGAACAAAGAAAACTAGACCAAAAACGGAAGTGATTTAAGCTTAAAAACACGAAAAACGTGAACGGGATTCAATCCCGTTCTTTAAAAAATCAAATTTTGCAATTTTAACCCTACGAAAGCAAATCTAATTTTCCTAGGTTCTATCTGATAAAAGAAAATTTTCAAAAAAAGAATTAGATTTTTTTGACTTTTTTATAATTTATTATGAATTAAAAACGATTTTAATGAAATTAAATGATTAAAAATACTAAACTAATTATAAAAATTCTGAAAAAATTAGCAAAAGTGGCTTGAACAAAGCTTATCCTAAGAAAAATAAGCTGGGTAACACAGCTTATCAAATAAGCTGTTAAATAAGCTAAAACAGCTTATAAGCAAAAGGGCTAAAAAATGTGTTAACTATTAATTTTGCAGATAAAACAGAAAAAGAGACCCAAGGAGCGAGTGTAGTGTGTGTTTGGTGTTAAAACGTATTGGTGAGTGGGTAGAGTCCGGGTTCGAGCCCTCGCCACTCAGGGACTTCCCCTAATCCAAACGTTTTTTTATTTGTTTCCATTTTTTTTAAAATTTTTAGAAAAGCAGTTAATAAGCAACTTTTATAAAAACAACATTTTTGTTTATAATACCAAAAATAAGCACAAAAAATAAGCCTGTGAAAGTTGACAATAATAAGAATATTACACTAATGACCTTAAGGCTTAAACTTTAAGCACTTTTAAGCACAAATAAGCTAAGAAAACTCAAAATAAGCTAAAACAGATAAAAGGCTATATCTAAAAAGCATTTTTGAATGAAAATAAGCAATTAAAATAAGCTAGAATGACAGAATACTTAAAAAGCTTTAAAACTTAAAATTTTAAACAAAAATGCAAATAAGCTCAAATAAGCTCTATCTTAAAGGAAATAAGCTAAAAGGACTTAAACTAACCTAATAAGCTATACTAACCCTAAAGTAATAAAAAACAATAAGCAAATAAGCCTGAATAAGCAAATGAGCTTTTTGGCCAAACTTTTAAGCAAACAGCCAAAAGGGGACTTTTCTAGCTTAAAAATAAGTTACAAAACAGATCCTTATGGCTTAGTGGCTTATACCACTAAAAAGCTTGGCCAAAAAGCTACTTAAATCAACAATCAAAAAGCAGTTTGAAATTCAAATAAGCCCTTAAAAAGCTTAATGAAAAAGCTAGTTCACTCAATGTTTGACACTTAGAAAATTTTTTGCAATCTTAACAAAACCTCACTTTTGAGCTTAAAAATAAGCTAGCAAACAGATCCTTATGATCTTAAAACCCACAAACAGATTAACTTTCGACCTCAAAGAACAATTAACATATTTCAAAAAGCATTTTGAAATAAAGCATAAGCCACAAAAAGCAATTAAAAAAGCATTTTCTCAAAATTTTGAACACTTAGCAATTTTTGACAAAATTGGTAAATAACTAAACTAACAATGCAGGCCTATTTAACCTTGTTTCTAACTTGTTTTAAGACTTGCACAAACACATAAACATCAAAACTTTCACAAGATTCAAAAGCATAATCAAATAAGCAAATAAAATGAGCTTTAAGCTCACAGATTCAAACCACAAGCTCTTAAAACCTTGATTTTTGAGTTTTAACACTTAAAAACTTAAACAAACTGAATGTTTGGACTAATCTAAGCTAAACTAAATTGACCCAAGAGCAAAAACTCATTTTGACCCATTTTGACAAGTAAAAACAGTTGAACCAAACACCCCTTTAAATTCTGATTTGGTATTTTTAACTAGATAGAAGCTATTTAAGCCAAAACTTTGCAAAGACCAGATGATTAACAAGACTAATAAATAATATTAAGCATATTTAAACAACTAATAAGCAATCAAATAAGCTGAAGCAGATTGTGCTAGTTTATAAGCTTAAAATGACATATTTAAAAGAAAACTTGCACAAATAACTTTTAAACTACAAACTAAGCAAGATAAGCACCAAACATCATAAGCAAACATCAATAAGCAAATATAAGCAAGCAATAAGCACAAATAAGTAGTTGAATAGTAAATAAGCTAAAATTTGAGAAATGAAAAACTTACAAAACCCTTGCTTAAACGGGGCAAACAATGCTCAAACAAGCTTATCTACAAGCTCTAGCTTATTAAAGATAAGCTAGTGACAGCAATAAGCCTTTACCTTTTTGGCTTATCTTTCATTTGAGCTTTTTGAGTGATTTTTGGTAAAAAAAAAGCTTAAACCTTACAAACAATAAAGATGTTTGATAAGACTAAGTAAACATCTTTAAGAATGGGAATAAAAAGATCTTTTGGTTGAGCTTATAAAATAGTTTTAAAAACATCAAAACTCTTTAAACTTAAAAACGGGTTAAAACATAAAAACAACAATATTTCATTAAGACCTTAAAAATAATACAGGGCTTTTTAAGAAAACAATACCATAAGCAAAAAGAACTTAAAATATAAGCTTAAAGTTTGAACTAGGTAAACAAAAAACCCTTTAACATCCTAAGGGCTTACTATTGAGCCGTATTTATATTAATCTAATGAAAGTACTAGCTGTGTGCTTTCTTTGTGATAGCGTCAGAGGG
Source organism: Tanacetum coccineum (assembly GCA_026074375.1). Lineage (NCBI taxonomy): Eukaryota > Viridiplantae > Streptophyta > Magnoliopsida > Asterales > Asteraceae > Tanacetum > Tanacetum coccineum. The sequence goes on from BQNB010081940.1 coordinate 5,340, forward strand.
TGTGCTTGTTTGTGTGGTAGCTCAAAGTACCAATCATCAGCCATTGAATTAATGAGTTAGTGCCCAAGTCCTTTGATATGGACCCTTTAATCTTTGTCTTCTTTCTTAGACGAATAAGCTTGCAAGGGATTGCCAAGGTGGACTTTGGCTGTTTGTGTGGTGGGATGAGGTGTGTATAGAGGTGTTGGTCGACAAAGTGGAGAAGAAAGGGGAATAGTGTCTGGAGCATTTTGGCGGGTAGTGAGAAGTTGTACAGTAGTTTGATTTGGTGCAGGGTAAGTGTTTGGTAGTTTGGCAAGTTTAGTCCCTGAGTTTATATGGTTGTATTGCATTCATCGTCCTTGTACTTTTCATCTTTGGTCCTTGAGGTTTTATTGATGTTTGCACTGTTAGTCCTTTTAATGACTAAAATAGTTAAACTTTAAAAGGGTTTGGGGTTAACGGGTGTTATAAGGGGTTGATGGGTTTGGCTTGGGCTTGTTTGTTGGGCCGGCTATTATAAAGGAGGAATTGGGCCTTTTATAAATGCTTAAGTCTTATAAAGTCTTCATAATGTATAAATGGGCTGACCCGGCCCATTAGATGGGTACGGTTTGGCCCATTTAACATTTCTTTCTTCCGATATCATGCTACAGCCTTTGAATTTTGACTTTTCGGGTTGACTTTGACTTTATGACTTTGGCTTTGATTTGACTTTTCTTTCACGGCTCTTTCCGTTCTCGTGCTCGGTTTTGTCGTTTTGGCTTCGTTTTTGTCCTTTTCTTAGATATCCGTTACCTGCACATACAAATGCAAAACCTAACAAAATACAATTAATTTTTTTGTACGTTTTTGGTCATTTAAGTCCGTTTTTAATGGAAAATGGTATGTGTAATTAAGCACATACCACGGTCTAGCCCTATTACGCGCATCCGACAAACGATCAACTATCCTATCTCCTTCGGTTCCACAAGAGGCTCCTATAACGTCTTAAGTCCAGGTAGGAAACCGGTTCCCGCAACGAGACTTCTTACGGTGAGGAAACAAAAACATAGCTAAAATAATAAAGAAAGTAAATAACATTAATATATCAAAATAATGGTAGGCAAAATAACTAAATGAAAACTTAGCAAAATATAAAATATATAAACTATGCAAACACTTAAGCCCTAAATGCATTTACATGAAGGACCCCTAGGTTATAGTCTAGGCTCAACCACCTACTTCTCTATAACCAAAGGCTCTGATACCAATCTATAACACCCCGCCAAGGCTGAAACGCGAGGCGTAAACAAGAATAGATATCATCACAACACATGGTGTCTATATAGAGAATACTAAAATGAAAACTAAAGTAAAGCAAAGACACAAAGTGTCATAACAATACCCAAAACCTAATGACGTCTTTATTAATGAGAAAGAGGTCTCGTCAATAAATGACATGCAAAACATAATCTAAACAATTCATGCAAACGCATTTATTCAAACAGAAAGCATTCCCATGATGCTCACCTGAAAATGATGCTTAAACGTCAACATAATGTTGGTGAGAGTCATAGGTTTAAGACACGCCAATAACTCGCTTTGAAAATCACTGTGATAAGTAAAACATAGCATAGCAGGACATACAACAATCTATCATACAAGCTAACATGCAATCACATCAATCCACATTGAGACGTTCACGCTCAATGGTCACAAACATAGAAACAAAACGTACAACAATGAGACGATCACGCTCACTATCAACAATCCACAGCAATGAGACGGTCACGCTCACTACTAACAATCCACAACAATGAGACGGTCACGCTCACTACTAACAATCCACCAATGCCTTGAGACGGTCACGCTCAAGCACAACAATCCATATCACATTAGCAAGTAACACATAACATACAATAGTCTCGTATAGCCCATGCCTCATTTAAAACACATTATCACAGTAACTAAAACATTTAATACTCATAGCATCATTTTCACCCCAAGAAAACATAAGCAAAAAGGGGCTATGAAACTCACCTGATGCTTTGCAGCTTCCACAAACACTAGCACAAATCTAAACAATCAAAACAAACACGTGTTACATGCGACTAAGCCAATTGCTTATGCCCATGTAACAATCATATGATGGATGTATAAGGTGTTTAATTACCCTCATGGGTCACCACGACACCATGCCCAACCTTAACCAACATGTTTACACATTTTTCCAAAGTCTTACAATTTACCCAAAAACGCAGAATTTTAACATCACTTTACCATTTTATAAACCATACCTACTGAGCTTTATAAATTTTACCAAAAATCACAGGTTCAATACCATGAGTCTACTAACTTCACGATTTTTCCACTAATTTATTTCCACTCTTAAGTGCCCCAAATAAAATCAAACTTTTAACTACTCAGTTTCGGATCTGATCGCACACTAAAAAGTTTGGACCTAAAAACCATACTTAGACTCCAAATTAGAATCTCTCCTTTGGGGGATTTTTAATAGACACATAGAAATAAAATCCTTTAGGTTGGCTATTCCTAATTCAAATTTTAAGCGGGGGTTTTACACCTCGTAATCTGACCTAAATCTGACCCGAAATTACTGCTTTGATAACTTTTCTCGTAACCAACATTTGAATGACTTCCCTACCTTAAAAACTTTCTAGGACGGATGTTCTGGAAACTAGACTCTCTGAGCTACATCATAGATACCGGAAACTTGACAAAAGCTATTACCATCATTGAGATAACATCCGAACAACACATCCCTAAATTCTGCCCTAATCTAAATCAAGTTCTAACGCGATCTAAACCCTAACGAATACACCCATATGATCCTAATTAAACCCTAATTATTGCAATATGATTAAACATCATTAATTTACAGATTTTATAAAACCCTAATTCCATCATAATAATTATTACATGTTTTTAATGATAATTAACTTCAAAGGATTATAGTATATACCTTAAATCTTCAAATCTTGAACACAAAACCACCTAGCTTGAAAAATAATTTTTTCCTTCTTCTTGGTTTGGAGTATTCGACCGATCTCTTCAAGGGGAGGGGAGAAAAATTGATTTAGGGTTATTATTGTTTAGTATTTATACTAATAGAGTCCTAATTGGTATCAAAATTGTTTCCTTTTTTCCCTTATCCCTATAACCGGCCGATTCCCCCTTTCTTTTCTTTTCTTTTTATTTATTTATTTATTTATTAATTACTTAATTATTTACATTACCTTAAGTTTTTATAAAAACCTAAGCTTATTTGAGTATACCTTTTTGCGTAAACGCAATTTACTAGACTTTTAAAATGACTAACTTTTCATTTTCATTAAACCTAACTTTCCAAAAAAATAGAAATTTCATTTCTTTCTTATTCTAACCACTAAAGCCTATTCATTCCTAATTTTACTAACACATAAATACGTATATGTAAAAATACTTACACGATAAATCACTAAAACTCTTAAACCACAAAATCATTTCCTTGTCACCAAAAGTGAACGAAATGAATTTAACCAATCTCACCACCATTCCAATCTCATTGAGATGATCACACTCAATAGATTGACTACCAATTTCCCACATAATTCACATAAACGCATATAAATACATATAATCACATACACCATATATTGCAACAGATTCACAAGTCAACACTAACGGTTTGACTAACCTGCTCAAATCATGGTTGTCACATTTAGACTCTGGCCGCTCCAAGCATATTACCGGAGATCGCTCTCAGCTCACCAATTTCGTCAATAAATTTTTATGTACAGTTAAATTTGGAAATGATCACGTGGCAACGATATTGGGGTATGGTGATTATCAAATTGGGAATGTTACGATATCAAGGGTTTACAACATAGAAGGACTTGGACACAACTTATTCTCCGTTGAGTAATTATGTGATTCGAACCTTGAAGTTGCTTTTCGCCAACACACCTGCTTCATTCATAATCTATAAGGTGTTGATCTATTGACTGGATCTCGAGGCAACAATCTGTATACTTTGTCTCTTGGAGATATAATGGCGTCCTCTCCTATATTTCTTTTGTCAAAGGCCTCAAAGACTAAGTCCTGGCTATGGCACCGATGTCTGTCTTATCTGAACTTTGGTGCAATCAGCTATTTAGCTAGACATGGTCTTAAGGGTTTAGTCTTTTAGTGGGTTGACAAAAGGTTGAACCGAGGTTGCTTTGTTGACCTTTGCTAGAAACTTTCCGTTACCCCCGCCTCCCCCTCTCTCATTGTGCAATCTTTTATAACCGTTTACCTGTTTTCGTGTTTTGGGATTCGGTTTTGACACGTTTCTTGTGATTTTTTGCAATAACGTACTCCACAGACATTCACAAACAACAAAAAAACACAAATACAAGCATATTTATGCACATATTTGATCATTTAAAAGTCCTTTTTGGTATATAAAGGAGATGTTGATTTCTCACATACAAATTCCCTCAACTAAGTGATTGTCCGTGTCCCTCACAGCAATATTATTTGCTAATAAAACCAAATACCTACTACCAACCAAACTTCCCCAAACGAACAAACTATTAGCCAATTAACACCGATAAATGAGTGTAGAGTAATAAGACATCCACGAAGCTTTAAACAACCCCCAATTATCCCCTATAATCAAAACTTATTCCATTTCTTAATTATTAAAATATAATTAGCAACAACCTAGAAAAATTCTGACTTGACCTTTATTCCGATAACCTTAAGGTGATCACACACACACACAGATGCATTTACGATCCGAGAATGCCCAAAAAGGATAACGTTCCATCGTTCCTGACCTATTTCACTTAGTCCAAACCAGCATAAAACGAAATCACAGAATCAAAATCTCCGTTAAGATGCTAAACAACTACACATATTATTTGTCAACTTGTGAACTTTTCACTCCCGACAATAGTTATATCTTAGTGAATGTGCTAATTTGAATTTCAAAATCAACCGAAGGATCGAACGTTTTTTCAAAATTCTATGTATCATGTTCCCACCCCGCGAATAAAGAGTTTGAAGCGAGATCATCCCATGTAGCGGCTTTAGTCATCGCACATCCTAACCTTGTCGGGTCTAAGTAACCAACTTTTGACAAAACCCGCCAACAAAACTAGTATCTTTACTTCACGGGGGGGGGACCATAGGTTTCAAAAATATCTCAGGATTCCCGTATATACGTAGATAACTTAAAATGAAAAAGTCAAAGTTCAAAAGCATATTTAAATATAACAAAAAGAGATCTATTAATTAATATCAAAACTTAAATCTAAAACAGTAACATTTAAGCAATTGTAACCACCTCGAAACCTTTTAGAAAGGCTGCCACCTTACGGTTGTGAGCCGGCAAGAAGCAACAAACTTTTTAATCAAATCAGTCCTCGATTTTTATTCTTACTATGGAGCTTTCTTTTAGAAGGCGTAAAAATCGGTAGTGAGCCGCCGGCAAAGATGCAAACACAAACTTTTAATAAATCAGCCCACAGTTTAATTCTATATTCTATTTTTTTATTTTTCATCATTTTGTTTCCATATTATTATTATCATTTTTTTTAATTAATTTATTTTAATTTTTAAATAGAGAAAAGAAGACCTTTTTATTTTTTTATAATTTTTTTTTTTTTTTTTATTGAAAAAATCAAGTTATATAACAAAAAATTGACCAAAGACTAAACTATATTGCTAACACCTCAACAACCCCAACTAGGCCAAACCCTAATATACAACTACAACCCCCTCGGCACGAAAACAACAACACACCGGAACTCCGCAACACAGTGAGCACCCCGGGCTCCCACACCCAAAACAAACAATAGCCTCAATACCTAAATCACACAACTATGCCCCTCGGTCCTAGAAAACGGGCGAACCAGTCCATATACGCAACTCCTCCAACATAATCCAACCCTAGAACATTAATCATTATAATATTAAATAAATTTAAACTTTTCGTTCTTAATTCTTTCTCTTTCGCCAAGAATTTACTGCGATACGCTTAGTAAGCCTAAAAGTTAAGGAACAAGGCTAGGAGCTCAACCACAACACGGTTCACGACATCTATACACAGTGAGCAAATAAATCTTAAACTAGATTCAACCCCCCAACAAGAACGTTAAAATTGAGACAAAACAAACACTTAATTATTCTTTTTTCTTTTTGAAAAATTTTTTTTATTTTTATTAATTATACTAATAATTTTTTTTTTTAGATTTTTTTTTTTTTTTTATTTCATTTTATTTTTTTTTTTTTTATATTTTATTTTATATATTATTTTTTTAAATTCATTATGGTGGTGTGAAACAAAAAGTGAACGAAACGGGGTAATCTATACGTGAGAAACGAAAAACAAACGTAAAAAACGGGGGCAATAGGAAGGGTAACGCACACAACTGAAGATATACTACCCCATATAAAAAACTAAACATTGTCCTCAATGTATTCATAGTCAAGAGCTATAACCCCATACTAGAACTCAAAAAGTCGAATGCATAATCCAAGCGTGGAGAAAGTATCACAAAAATCTTAAGTCGTTTATCAAGTATGCTAAAAGATAGATGTTAGTCGATAATAATCTAGGATATCGGATTTCCCCAAACTAAATTGCAACAAAAGGCTAGGAAGCTCTCATGGACCAGACAAAACGAACCAAACACTAGGGGTGGTGGGGTCCCCCCGGGGGGTGGTGGGGGGAGTCTCAGAAAATTTTGGGTCAATCCTACAAAAAATCACAAGTACAAACAACAAGAATCGGAAGAGTACAAGCCTCCTCACATCCACAATAGAAATAAGAAAGCGAAGAAAAATGGATTAGCAAAAGGAGCCTCCCATGAAGCCTTGTTTAGGGGTCACTAACTTGACTCCAATCCCCAAATTCATTTGGTCATTGGGGAAGGTTTGAGATCCATGATAAACCAATGTGTATGTCTCCTCCAAAGTAGTGCTAATTCGATGACCGTTTTACACCTTGAAGTTTGGCCTAGGAGTTTTGAGAAAACTCAACTGTGTCCCAAATTGAAAGACTTGAGTAATGGTGATGTCCCCAGACCAATGGATTTTCAACTTGCCCGAGAACTATCTTCAATCTAGAGGTAAAAGGAGGACTTGATCACCCGACGTTGAATTGAGTCATGGATCCTCATATTTGTATTCTCTTTATAATATCAAAGAGTTCTCAATAGCATGACTACGAAGTTCATTTAATTCATTAAGTTGAACTTTACGGTGATCACCCGCGGTCTCAAGGTCAAAGTTGCATGCTTTAAAAGGCCCATAGCTTTGGCACGATTTCATTCGGTAGATGACATGGCCTTTTCCGTACACACTGAAGAGCTTGTCATGGGGAACACCCGATGGGTGTTTTGTAAGCGATACGGAAGGTCCAAAGTGCATCATCTAATTTATCCGACCAAGAGGCACAGTTCTCGCCCACGGTCCTTTCAATAATTCGTTTCAAGCCACGATTGGATACCTCAACTTGCCCACTTGTTTGTGGGTGATACGCGGTGGAGAGACGGTGAGTAACTCCATATTTAAGCATACATTTTGTCAAACTGGTCATAATTGCAAAAATGGGTTCTGGATCACTTATAATAGCACGAAGGGGCAACAAATCGTCGGGCGAAGAGAGATTTTACTAAATTTTGCAAACAACCCGGGCGTCGTGGTGAGAGACTCTTTCACTTCAACCCATTTTGACAAATAGTCGACCGCCACGAATATATATTTGTTCCCTCGTGAAGACGGGAACGGCCCCATGAAATCGATGCCCCACACGTCAAAGATTTCGCAAACTTAGATGGAATTTTGAGGCATTTCATCACGTTGCGAAATTTTTCCTTGACGCTGACAAGTGTCACATCGGGTGACCAAGTCATGGGCATCTTTGTAAATCATGGGCTAATAAAATCTTGAGTCAAAAACCTTTTTGGCGGTGTAGTTGGCACCGTAATGTCCCCCGATGGGTCCGCTATGGCAAGCTGTGAGGATGTCAACAGCTTCTTGACCAGCAACACACCGCCATATCATTTGATCCGCACATATTTTCGAAACAAAAGTGGTCGTGCCCAAAAGTAATTTTAAGCATCCTTAGAAAAAACTTGTTCTTTTGTTAGGACGACATCCCTTTAACAATGAAATTCCTCGCGTGGTAATTTTTATAATCAGCAAACCACGGGGTACTTGAGTCACCACGAGAAGTCACCATATTAAGTGTCTCAAGAGAAAACTTTTCATTTACCTCCTTTGGGTCGAGCACATTTTTATACGGATTTTCTAATCGGGAAAGATGATCGGCCGTGAGATTCTCGGCTCCTTTTGTATCAATCACTTTGAATGTGAACTCTTGAAGGAGTAGAACCCACCAGAGCAATCTCGCCTTGGAGTCTTTTTTAGAAAAGAGATATTTTAGGGCAGAGTGATCCGTATACACTATGCTTTTGTTCAAGACGAGGTAAGATCGGAATTTCTCGAAGGCATACACCGCGGCTAACATTTCTTTCTCCGTTGTGGTGTAATGCGATTCTGCCTCGTTCATTGTTTTACTAGCATAGTGTATAGGCCTAAAGTATTTTTCATGACGTTACCCCAAGACTGCACCTATGGCAAAGTCGCTTGCATCGCACATAAGCTCAAAGGGCAGGTCCCAGTCTGGGGTAATCAAGATTGGAGTTTCGGTTAATTTTTTCTTAAGTGTTTGAAAGGCTTGAATACATTCATCGAAGAAGATGAACGGAGTATTTTTCTCAAGGAGATGAGTCATCGATCAGGAAATTTTGGAAAAATCCTTAATGAACCGTCGGTAGAAACCGGCATGACCGAGAAAACTCCGAACACCCTTTACGGTGGTGGGATGAGGTAACTTAGCAATTACATCGATTTTGGCTTTATCAACCTCAATCCCTTTTTTGGAAATCTTATGGCCAAGGACAATGCCTACCTCCCTTAACATGAAATGACCTCTTTTCCTAATTTAGAACAAAGATTGGTACTGCGCACCTTTGAAGCATCTTGTCTACACGAGAGAGGCATTTTGAAATGAATTCCAAAGACCGAAGTTTCCTGAAGAATTCCAATTTTATTTTTCGATCACGTCATGAAGATAGCCATCATAACACCTTTGGAACGTGCCCGGAATGCATTGCATAAGCCAAAAGGCTGCGACGTAGGCGAAACATTCCGTAAGGACACGTGAATGTTGTCTTTCTGATCATGAGGGTCGTGGGAATTTGAAAGTAACCCGAGAAACATCGAGAAAACAATAATACTCATTTCCTCCGCTAATCTCTAAAGCAATTGATCCATAAAATGGTAGTGAAAATGTGGTCTTTACGGGTGCCTTCATTTAACTTTTCGTAGTCCAATGGCAACACGCCACCCCGTAACCAAACGAGTAGGAATTAACTCATTTTCGCATCATTTTTACCAACAACGGTAAGCCAGAACCAATTTTTGGTACGCAACGTAAGGGGGCTTACCTAAAAAAAGGAAAAACTATTCCGAGAACAGGTAAATTAATCCAGATCAAGAGTTTTTCAACCACCTTTTTGATGACATCGTGGAGCTTTAGCTTCACACCTCTTTGTGTTGAACCACCAAGTTTGGTAGTCCTCTCCCATAAGAATCTTGTGAGTATAAATTCACGGGTTAATGCCCTTGATGTCGAAGAGTTTCCAAGCGATGGCTCCTTTTGTGACTTCAAAACCTTATAAGGCCGACTTTTTTCTCGACACTCAAGTCTTTAGCATATATGACGGCAACTTGTTGTCTACCTTTCCAAAAAATACGTATTCGAGATGAGGAGGTAAGTCCTTGAGTTTGACTTTGGGAGGTTCATCAATTGAAGATTGATCAGTTTTAGCTTCATAAACTTTTAGTTCTTTTCGAATTTCAGGCAAATAGTTTCCTTGAGTGGGAGGGGATAATGATGGATCATCATTAAGAAATGATTCAAGAAGAAGAATATTCCCCTCCGGGTCATAGTAAGAGTCATTAACTTCCGGTGAAGTTGGACCATCTTCAAGAGCGAGGAAAGCATCGACTTCCTCGAGAAGAAAATCACTATCCCCGAAGGGAGTGAGAGTCGGAGAAGAGGTAGAAACAATCGGGTCATAGTAAGGAGTGGGATTTCCACTTGCGATCACATCGAAGAAACCGAGAACTTTTTGAGAATACTCCTCACAAGCCATTTCAATGACGTCGATTCGGTTAACCGAATTATCATCATAATTAGACGAGTATCTTGAAGTTTGATCAAGATTGAATGTTATGGCTTCTTTTCCAACACGAAGAGTTAATTCTCCTTCGTAAACATCAATCAAAGCACTTTCGGTCTTTAAGAAGGATCTCCCGAGAATTAGGGGGACTCGAGGATCGGCATCAAAATCTACGACTACAAAGTCGGCCTTCATGACATTCGTAGTTTTCACGGGTTAGCGTCCTTCTACTGGCGTTTTATCTAGAATTTTAGTTTTATAATCGCGCCCTTAACTAAATGCATGACGGGTGGTCGATTCACGTGGACAAGTGAGGCTTCCAAGGCTTTTGACATTCTAAAGGCTAAGGTAACCAAAGCACCTTTTTTGGCATTACCTAATTTTGATGAAGTTTTCCAGGTTGAGTGTGATTCATTTGGAGTGGGCATTGGTGGTGTTTTAAGTCAAAATCAGCGGCCGATTGATGTCTTTAGTGAAAAACTGAATGATGCGAGACGTAAGTATTCCACTTATGATAAGGAATTTTATGCTATTGTTCGTAGTTTGGATGCTTGGCGACATTATTTACTTTCTTATGAATTTGCCTTGTTTTCTGATCATAAGGCTTTGAAATTTATTAATGGGCAACATAAGCTGAAGTCTCGCCATGCTAAGTGGGTGGAATTTATTCAGCCTTTTTCATTCGTTATTCGACATAAGTTTGGGTCGAATAATCAGGTTGCGGATGCGCTTAGTCGTCCTCATTCGTTAATTACCACTATGCATATTCGAGTGCAAGGCTTTGATTTGTTTCGTGGGCTTTATTGCGATGACCCTGATTTTAGGGAGATATGGAGTAAATGTGATAATGGTCCTTTTCAGCAGTTTTCCAAGCTGGGTGGTTATTTGTTTAAAGGTGCACGGTTATGTATTCCTCTTTGTTCTTTGCGTAAAGCTATTGTTTTAGAGGGTCATGCAGGTGGATTAGTGGGTCACTTTGGGCGTGATAAGACCTTGGCCCTACTCCGTGAACAGTTTTATTAGCCCAGGATGGAACGTGATGTCAATAGGCTTTTTGAGAGGTGTCGTACATGCCACATTGCCAAAACTCATAGTAGTAATACAGGTTTGTATACTCCTTTGTCTGTTCGTTTTGCTCCATGGGAAGATGTCAGTTTGGATTTTGTTTTGGTTTTGCCTCGTACTCAACGACCTAAGACTCTGTTATGGTAGTTGTTGATTGATTTTCGAAGATGGCTCATTTTGTACCTTGTTCGAAAATGTTTGATGCTAGTCAAGTGGCGAGGTTGTTTTTTGCAGAAATTGTGAAGTTGCATGGTGTTCCTAAAACTCTTACTTCTGATCGAGATGTCAAGTTTGTGAGTCATTTCTGGCGTACTTTATGGACTCGTTTGGGGTTAAGTTACAGTTTAGTAGTTCCTATCATTCCCAAACTGATGGGCAGACTGAAGTTGTCAATCAGAGCTTAGGAAATCTTTTGCGCAGTTTAATTGGGGACAATGCCAAATAGTGGGATCTTATTCTTCCACAAGCTGAATTTGCCTATAACAGGTTGGTTAATCGCACCACAGGTAAGAGTCTTTTTGAAGTTGTGTATGGACGGAATCCGATTACTCCTCTGGATTTGGTTCCTGTTCCAGAGGTGGGGCGGTTTAGTGAAGAAAGGGCTGACCAGTCTGAGCAGATTAAAGAGTTGCATCGGTCGGTTCAAGAACAGATTATTAGGCATCATGAACAATACAAGGAACATGCGGATAAGCGTTGTAAACAGGTTTTGTATCGGGAGGGTGATCTAGTTTAGATTCATCTTCGTAAGGAGTGTTTTCCGGCAAGGCGTTTTGGGAAGTTGAAACCGCGAAGAGATGGTCCTTTTCGTGTTCTTAAAAAGATCAACGACAACGCGTACAAGATCAAGCTTCCTGGTCATTATAATGTTTCTGCCACTTTTAATGTTGCAGATTTGTCGCCATATAAAGGAGATAGTGATGATGAGCCAGACTCGGGGTCGAGTCTTTTTCAAGAAGGGGAGGATGATGCAGATGCGGTCAACAAGCAAGTCAACGTAACAAATACGCTTGGCGCTTATTTTTTGGCAATAAATTTCGGTGGTGGATTGGGCTGAAATTTGCATGGTCACTCGGAAACGGCCCAACGGTCAAGACTCATTGCCTTGCTATGAGCCCTGTCAGTTTTGGGCCTTTCGGGGTCGTTTGGGGCCTCAAAAACGCGTTTTTTTTTTTTTACGCTTTATTTTGGTGTTTTTCAATTATGTTTTGTATGGGATTTTGTTTTCTTTTTATTCTAGAACTTATCCTCTTTTTTAAGGACGATTTTAGGGTTGTCTCTAGCAGCTTTTGAGAAACCAACGAATTAGTTAAATAAGAGAATTTATCGTCTTGAGAATTTCGAATTAGTTCTTGTGTTTGTGTGGTTTGTTTTTCTATCGATCTGCATTACTAACTACCTAAAACGTAGAAGATAAAACTAAACAATGCAAGCCTAATCAACATAGATCAAACAACATGCATTCAACAGTATAATCCGGCGCTCGACAATCGTACTAGGTCGGAAAATTTCTCCGGCAATATGAAGAACACCAATAAAAAAAGAAAAGTGTGGAATCAACGGCATATATATCATCAGAAAGGATGGAATCCACCTGGCGTTCATGCACCGTTAGTGGCATCGTCGTTAGTGATAGTGGAAGATGCGAGTGAGGATGTGATAGTGGAAGGTGAGAGAGACCGGTCAATAAATGAGAGAGAAGAGAGAGATAACAAGATGATTAAATGAGATAGAGTATCGGGTCGAGTTTACCCGGGCAATCGGGTCGGATGGGTAGCATCATAAATGCATTAACTTGGCACTTTTCCGAGTTTCTAATCTTTATATAAAGTTATAATGTATGAGGAATTCTGTAATCTAATATGATTATCATATGTACTTTACAAATCTTATAACCTATGGGAAATTTTATAATCTAGTTGTTATGCATTATCATATGTATTCTACAAATACGATTATCAATAAAGATTAACCCACGCGGAATTTTATAATCTTATATGATATCAAAGTATGTGTGATCCTGCCTATGTGCCAAATCGTAAAACCCTAAACTGCCACAAGAAAATTGGTTTGTTGACCTAGTGATGTGCTACAATTACCAAGTGAAAATTGGATTTGGTATTATGTCAAATGATCCGTCAACTAAAAGTTCAGACTTGCAACGTTTATTGGTTCAAGAAAAAAACAATACCAAGTGTTATGTAGTGCCCATGCGTATAAAGTCCTAAATTTGTTTCGTCATCGTAAATATTACAATCTTTTACTAATTGGTGTGGTAATCTTTGTAACTATAATACATTCAACATTTAATTTAATGAATAAAACAATTTAAAACCCCACTTATTCAAGCTTATAACAAATAAAAATTAATTATGTTAAAATACAATATTTTCTATCACATCAAATTCTTGCATATTAAAACCAAATATTATTTCAATTTTAAATCTTTTTACAAACTAAACGGCATCTAAATAAATGGTAACCATTTGAGGTTTTCTTTTTTTGAAATTGAGATAATATCTGTGAGAATTATGAATGTATTTTAAAAATAAATATGAATTCAAAAACAAATCTTTTATATATATAATTTTTTTTTGAACGGCAAGTTAGTACAATACTATCGTTAGTGAGTCAGAGACTCGACGCATCTGAGTGGGCAGAGCCCAACACAGAACCGAACCGACGAAGACCCTAACAGGCTAACACAAACGTAACAAGTTGCTGCTACTTAGAAGTTAGAAATTAAGAAATGTACGAGTTACTTGGGCCTTCAAGAATTAGGCTAATGAGTTTTACTTTATTAATTGGGTTGGGTCTTCAAGAACCAGGCTTTAGTTGGCCTTCTATATAATTAAATGAAAATAATATTAATTGGCCTTCAAGAACTGGGATTTAGGGCCCGTTTGGTTTGTAGATAGGTTTAAGATTAAGATTAGGATTAGAATTTGAATTTGGATTTGAATTTGAATTTAATATAACAAGATTTGGTTACCCACGCTTTATCGCAAAGCATTTTTTTACCAAAATTGAAAAGTGTTTTAACTTTAAAAGAGACTTTATTATACAAAAGTATTTTGGATTAAAACTGAAAAGTGACTTAACTTTGAGGGGGGGTTTTTAAAGTATTTTGGGTTAAAACTGAAAAATGACTTAACTTTTAGGGGGGTTTAATAAAAACGAAGAATTTTTAAGGAAGAGGAGGGTTTATTAAAAATAGAGAATTTTGAAAGGAAATTTATTAAAAATAGAAAATGATTATTAAATATAAGTTACTATTCATTTAGTAATAAAATAATAGTTTTTATAATATAATATGGTTATTATTCATTTAATGTGTGGGATACAAGTCAACATTTAGTATATATATATATAATATTTGAATTAAATAAAGAGAGAAAAATATAATAAAATAATATATTATTTATATTATAAATGAATATAATTTATAAACAAGCAAGATTACCCGTGCGATGCTGCGGGCGTTAATTTTTCGCGTGTTGTTGTGGGGCATTTTTTTTTCGGCTTCATTTTTTCGGTCTCATGTTTAATAGTTTGTTTTGTTTTTATATTAAATGACAATCGCGCGTTTTTTTTTTTTTTGCCCAGGCCGATAGAAAGCTGTAAATAGTTAAAAATGAGAGTACGTCCCGTAAATTTTTTTTCTTATTTTTGGCCAAAGAAGGGGAGCGGGATTATAAAGTTTTTTTTTTGGGCCGATGAACAGTAACCGAGCCTAGTGGGCCGGGTACTGTTCATTTTACTGTAGCACCTTGTCCAAAACGATGTAGTATCACTTTTGAAAAAAATTTCTTTCTTATTTTGCGTTGAGCAATTTTTTTTTCATATTATTTTGTGCGGGTTTATTTTTTCGGTCTCATGTTTAATAGTTTGTTTTGTTATATTAAATGACAATCGCGCGTTTTTTTTTTTGGCCCAGGCCGATAGAAAGCCGTAAATAGTTAAAAATAAGAGTACGTCCCATAAATTTTTTTTTCTTATTTTTGGCCAAAGAAGGAGAGGGGGATTATAAAGTTTTTTTTTTCCGATGAACAGTAACCGAGCCCAGTGGGCCGGGTACTGTTCATTTTACTGTAGCACCTAGTCCAAAACGACGTAGTATCACTTTTGAAATGTGTATTACCATAATTTGATCTTGTAGTCGTCACTCAACCAAAACCCCTAAAATAATAACAACTAGAAAGAATTGCAAAAATGGTCCTTGTGGTTTGGCCAAATTGCACGTTTGGTCCGCCGAATTACGAAAGTGCAAAAAAACGTTCATGTGGCGAAGGTTTGGTTCCACTTTTGGTCCTTGGTCGAGCTAAATTGACTGAATCAAGCAAACGAACTTACATGTAACAGAATCTGGCTTTTACAAAGCTGTAGATATCGAAAGAAGCACACACAATGGAACAACAAAAACCAGTCATACATATAACATTTCTTATATTAATTTATAAAAAAATTATGTTACAAAATAAGGGTGTCGTCGGACCCAAAACCTGAAGCCAGAACGGAAAACTAATAACCGATATAAGATATATGAGAACCCTTTACCAGACGTCCTTAGGCGCAACACAGAAAATAAATCACTCAAAAACCAGTGAAATCACTTTCTAAGGAATCCATGTAATGATTTGGGAGTTCCTTCAAACAAATCCAAGATATAATTCTCGAGATCATCAGCTGCGTACTTAATGTACCTCTCGCTTATGTTATTAGCATGTCTACCAATGAAAGTGCGATAAGCTTGAATCGCCTTAAGTGATATTGAGATCCTCAAATCGTCGCGAAGTTGAATATTTGGAATTGACCAACCAGTTTGACTCTTATAAATCTCTTCAAAAGCTGTGTAGAACGCTTGCAGCTTCTCTCTAAGCAGAGTTCTGGAGGTTGAACCGGAACTGCCTGAATTAGTTGAACCATCTTCTTTAAGTATATTCAGAATCGAGCTCCATGTGGCACGCTCATAACTCATGGCGTATTGTTGAAACTTCCAGTTACGTTTTCGAATCCAATCATCTCCAAGTACGTTTCTTAGCTCTGAATTTTTTACTTTTTCAGCCATGTAATTGATGTTGTTCATCATGAAAATGTAACCCAAAGCATCGTCTCTGTATAACTTTGATTTTTCTTCAAGATTGCATTCGAGTATCGACATTAGTGACCGGAAATGCACTGCCATTGGTGAAGAAGATGATTTCTCGTTGCTTGTATCATCGTCATCGTTCCATTGGTTTATATCAGGTGAAGATGAAAAACCTTGATCATCTCTCAAACAGGCGTTTAATGAATCGCTGTAATCGGTTAATGTTTTAATGTAATTCATAACATATCGAGTGAGATGGTGGTTCCCTCCACCAGGGAATGCGGTATTTGACGTGTTGGAACCCACAGCACTTTCGAACTCGATAAACGTCGCCTTCACACAGTCGCCAACCCGTTTTAAAACATCTTCGCATTCTGTTTTAATGTAGGATCCATTTTCATCAGAGTATAAACCCTCGATATCTGGCATAAGATCTGCCAATGCTTCATACATGTCAAGTATCCTGAGAAGTTTTTCCGGTTGGTGAGGTCCAATAGCAATCGCCTCAGCAAAGTTCAAAAGCTGCAAAATTGAAGCTTTTGATGACTCGCAAAAACACATAGAACTCATGGACTCATTTTGACCGAATATCTGTTCACATAAGAACTTCTCGCTTGAAAGATAAACTCGCACAAAGATCCTAATTGCTTTAGTCCATCTTCTGATTCTCGAGTTTAACGCAACCCATTCCATTTTCAGAACATCTTCAATGCTCAACTTTTCAACTTCAAGTATAAAAAGACAGTCATCCAATGCGTCTTTACGCGCGCTTATAAATGCCTGAGAACACTCTCGGCCATAATTCGAATCAAACATCAAATTAGCAATGCTTCTAAGATCAGGAATCACCTGAGGATTAATCAAATCCATAATATAAACCTCCGCCCCACGGCTTATACTATCTCTCTGAATCGAATCATCAACTGAAAAATCATCCCCAAACGAAACAACCGAGTTCAAATCCAGATCATCATTTTCACTAGAACGAAAAGACATATGTTCAGGCTCAAAGCTTTGTCTATTATTAACAAGCATATGCCTAAACTCTTCCTCAATCCTAACCATCGACGTCTGTAACACACCATTCACATTTCTCAAAAGCTCATTCTCCTCTTTACTCAAATTCAAACTCTCTAACCTCTCGCCTAATCTACGAGCTTCATCCACCGTCTTCAAATACTCTTTCGCCTCTTCAGGATCACAATCCCATATCATAGACTCCTCACCTTCCCAAGCCGCAATCTTTTCCTGAATCGAACTCACCCGTCCTTTTACATCACCAAGTCCTCCCTCCTCCTCTTCTTCTTCACCTTCATCTTCAATCTCAATAATCTTCCCCATGGACGTCAACCGCGCACCCAAATCCGCCAAAATCTTGAGTGTTTCATCACTTATTTCCTTATTCGAATCCAATGCCCTTGATATAACCCTAGCAGCATCAACCAAATTCTCTTCTTCTATAGGTTCCATCATGAGGTTACACCCTCCCATATACAAAAACCCACAAACACTAACCCCTTAAAACACCTCAAACTTAACCAAAAACCATAAAAAAAATTCTAAGAGGACTTTTATCAAACAGTTGGTGTGCAACCCACAAAATCAACTAAAACAATATTGAAATCAAGTTATCGAACTAAATAACTAAAACCCATAACAAAGATCAAACAAACAAATTAATTTTTATATAAAATAAAAAATTAAAAAAAATGAGACAGAAAATGAAACAACTGACCAAAAAGAAGGATAATTATTATAGGAAGACTACTGTTGTTGTTTTTATGTAATCTGAGGTTCCAAGCAACAACCTATCATCAATCAATATCCCAACACAGTTTTCTAATCATGTTTTGTAGTTCTTTGAAATTTATTTTATTATTTTAAAGCCGGCTGTCTTGAAATTTTTTTATAAATTTTAATTTGGTTTTTAAAAGAAATGAAATTGGAGGTTTGACTTTTATGACTTTTAAGGTCATGGTGAGTCTAGAGTTGGAAGAAAAGCTTGATTGTATTGGATCATTGCTATAAATCAATGTTTTGACCTGGTTAGTTCGACTGGTTGAATTGATTTCGGTCGAAAAAACAAGTCAATTAAATCGCGTTTTATATTTTCGAAACTTAGTTAGACCCGCTGGGTTTGAGGTGACCCGGGTTAACCCGGTTCTCGAGACCCGACCGGATTTTTATTTTTTCATGTTTTGTTTATAAATAAAGCAAGTTAATTATATATATTTGCGACGTAATTTTATTTTTACATGTTATATTTGTTAATAAATGGTTTTTAAGCTTAATATATGAAATATTCATGATTTATACATATATAGTTTTTTTATCATTATAAATATTTTATATATATATTTTCTTAGAAAACCGAGTTGACCCAGTGATTGAACCGATTAAATTGGTAACCCGATGACTCAACCGGGTCAATTAAAGACCCGGTTTTTCAAAACATGGGCTATAATAAGTTTTTTTAATACACTCTCAATATTATTGTCTATTTTTATATTTTAAATTAAAACTAGACGAATACTGGTACAAAGCGACGGTGTATAGCGTCAAATACTTATATATGTGAACTTGTGGTTTGGTGTGACCTTTAATGCGACACTTACGGGTTCAATTTGTTATTATTGCGAGAAAAAAAATATTATGAGTTATAAAGGAAAATCATAAAAGTTTTAGGATTTAAGGATTGAACATTTTTTAAGTTTTCTTACCATATTTAATTTTTCTTAAATTTCAAGATTTAAGAAAAAAGGGTATTGTTGGGTCAGTTCCTAGCCATTCAGTCTCTTAGTAGATTTAAACATAAAATCCCCTAAGTGGAAACAAGCTAAAGACAGTTCAGCTTTAGTTCGCTGAAGAAAGTTCACCTTCAGTTCTTCGGATATTTAAAAGATCAACAAGTATCTTCACTTCAGTTTATGTGACGGTTTAGAAACTGAAGAAGACCTTAGCAAGAGCTTCAGTTCAGCTTGGATGATAATTCCAAACTGAACGATGTCGATCTCCTCTTAGAAGCTGCAACAAAATGTTTCTCTTCTAAAAGGTTTACTAGGCGGGAGAAAGATTGCTTAATATTAAAAAGAATAAAACAATCTCTTTGGAAATGAATACTTCTAAAGTTGGTATAGAAGTACAACTACTTTTCGTAAAAGACTTTTCCTAGTACCTTAAAGCATGTCTGCATTAAATGGTATCTCAACCACCCATCTAATGCATGACATGTGTCCTAGGTTAAACTTGTAAATTTTAATTCTTTCTTTATAAAAGAAAAGCGATGTAAAGAGTAAATGATATCTCTTCCAATTAATGTGAAACACATTGAAGAGCATTTATCTCTCAAACAAATTGAAAATGATCACTGGAGCTGAAGCTCAAGTGTTGGTCGAATAGTTTGTTTTCTTAAACTCATAACTTTAGTTAGAGTTTAAGTTAACAGGAGATCACACCCCAATTGTCATTCAACCACCTTGCTATTACGCAAGTAAAGTGTCTCATAAATTCTTTATTTGATTCTAATAAGAACTTATACGTTGAAAAGTTACTTCTGTGTGTTTTAAACTTGTTCTTTATATTGTTTAAATATATTTGTTTAATACTCACTTTGTTTCCATGAAATGTGATTAGTTTAACTTGATAAACCTTATATCACATTCAAGGGGACCAACAAGTGGTATCAGAGCAGTTTGATTTGTAAAACCTTTTAAAAAAAGTTTTTATATAACTGCTCAAAAAGATTTTTAAAATCAAGATCCATTTAAATGGCAGCAGAAGTATCACAAACTCTTGAATATAGTGTGGCCAGTTAAATGTTGCTCATATGCTTGAGGTGGAAAATTTCACCAATTGGAAGAAGAGGTTCATGTGTCATATCATTGGTATTGAACCTCAATTAAAAAACATTATTGAAAATAGTCCTTTTGTCTCAATGACTGCTAGAAACAGAAAACCAAAAGGTCAGTGGACATGAGATGAAAGAAAGGTTGCTAACTTAGACTAGTGACTTAAAAGTCTCATCATGTCTGTATTACTAGAAGACTAAATGAATAGTGTTATCAATTGTGAAACAGATAAATCTACCTGGGAAGACCTAATACTATATCATGAGGGCCCTTCTGATGTGAAAGTAAGCAGAGTCATGGACCTGAAGTTGTGTTACAATACCTTCAATTTTAAAAAAGGTAAAAATCTAACACAAACTTTCACCAGATATAAAGCTTTAATGAATGAGTTAGTAAATGACGGTATTAAACTCTCAAAGCTTGTGATAAATACTAGTTTCATAAATGGGTTGCCAAAGAAGTGGCTAGAATCTGTCAAAGTCTCAGAAACATTAACCATGTTAAAGATTCTGAGCTTGCTTCTCTATCTTGTGATAAATATTGGTTTCATAAACGGGTTGCCAAAGAAGTGGCTAAGTTTCTGCCAAAGTCTCAGAAACACTAACCATGTTAAAGATTTTGAGCTTGCTTCTCTATTTGGTAAACTCAAATATGAAGAAAACCTCATTGACAACATTTATGATACTAAAAAGAAAAAATATTTAACCACTGCAACACCCTTGTCTACTGCTTTTTTTCAACCTTTATTGTATAGGACTTTCAAGAATACTTGAATGACCTGGAAGAGGAATTTCAAAAAAGAGCTCTCTTGACCAAGTCTAACATATTCTTCAAAAAGGGTAGCCAAAGATTCAATGGTGCAAAGGCAACTGATGAAACTTAATGCCACAAATGTGAGAGGAAAGGTCACTTTGCAAGAGATTGTTTCTCAAAGACTTTAATTCCCTCATTTTCATCACCCTTTCAAAACTCTCAAACTAAATTCTTCAGTCCCTCTTATCAGAAACCTGACCTGAGGCCCACCAAAGACTTTGAGGCAAAATACAACAAAGTCAAAGCTAAGCTATCCCTCCTCAGTTCTGCTACTTCATCGTCTAAATCATTAATGGTCAAAAACAAAGGTCTTGTTGTTGAATCCTATTAATGTGATGAAGAAGATGTGTCCTCTGATGACAATGAGATGACTGAAGTAAAGGTTCTCATGGCACTTGTTGATGATGAAAATGTTGTTGTTAGCAAAGAAAGTACCAGAAATGGTGAATGGGTGAAGATCATTATGAAAAAGGTACACACTCTTCTTGATATGAAAGATAACGATGAAAGAAAATCTTTTATTGATTACTTGTGTATTGATCTTAACTATGTTGAAGATCAGTTGACAACCTCACCATTGCTGAATCAGAAAGATACCCACATGATGAGTATCTTCATCGCTATAAACCTTCTCAAAGGTTTTGAGTAAATAGTAATGTTGCTTCTTTTATAGAACCTTACGAAAGACCTAAACTAGTTGTCATTGAAACTAATGGTTCATTTGACCAAAATGATCAAGTTGATCAAAATGATTAAACTGATCAAATAGATCAAAATGATCATCCCGTTCAAGCCGATGAAATCTTAACTGATGATCAACCTGAACCCTCAAACACAACAATGATAATCATATCATTGATAACCTCTCAAACACTTAAGATGTTTATATCTCTAAACCCTTATCTTCTCAAACAGAGGATACTTTAGCACCAAATGCAATTCCAATCCCAACTGGTCCTTCCTCATCTATCCCATCTATGGCCTCTTCAGCTCCTTAAGAAAGATGGTCTAACGACAAACATATTGAGCTAGTTAACATAATAGGTAATCCAGGAGCTGGAATGCTTACAAAGTCCATGGCTAAGGAACTTAGTGTTGCTTCAGCTCATGAATGTCTATTCGTAGATTTCCTATCCGAAGAAGAACCTAAAAAGGTCTCTAAAGCACTTAAGCATCCTGGATGGGTTGATGCCATGCAAAAGGAACTAAATCAATCTGCTAGAAACAAAGTCTGGACATTGGTTCCTGCACTTTATGGAAAAAATATAATTGGCTCTAAATGGGTATTCAGAAACAAAAGGGATGAAACTAGGTTTGTCATAAAAAAATAAAGCAATGCTTGTAGCTCAAGGCTACAAATAACAAGAAGGCATAGACTATGATGAAACCTTTGCTTCAGTTGTAAGACTTAAAGCAATTAGGATCTTTCTTGCATTTGTCACCTATATGAACTTCACTGTCTACCAAATAGATGTGAAAAGTGCTTTCCTAAATGGAAAAGTGAAAAAAGAAGTTTATGTTAAACAACCTTCAGGTTTTGAGAGCAGTGAATTTCTCAACCATGTTTGAAAATTGGACAAAGCCCTTTATGGACTTAAACAAGCTCCAAAAGCATGGTATGAAACACTCTTAACCTTTCTCACTAAAAACAAGTTTGTAAGAGGAAAGATAAACAACACATTATTTGTGTACAAAACACATGATGTGATTTTGGTTTAGATCTATGTTGATGATATTATTTTTGGGTCAACCAACATAAAATTGTGCAAGCATTTTGCTAAACTGATGACTCAAAAACATGAAATGAGCATGATGGGTGTCCTCACCTATTTCCTTGTATTCTAGATTAAACAATCTGAAAAAGGCATTTCAATCAACCAAGAAAAGCATGTCAATGATCTGCTAAAGAAGTATGAAATAAATAATTCATTTGTAAAAACTCCAATGGTAACCTCTAATAACTTAGGACCTAATCTCAATGGTAAAGCTGTAAACATAGGACATGATTAAACAATCTGAAAAGGCATTTCAATCAACATGGTTCGACCCTGTGGTTTAGACGAAATCACTACTCTCGTCCCTCGACTTTCATTTTTTCATTGTAAGTCCTTATAATTAAGTTTTATAACACCATTCGTCCTTATCACTAACATGGTTCGTCCCTGTAGTTTGGGTGAAATCACTACCATCGTCCCTCAGATTTTAGTGATAAGAACGTATGATGTTATGAAACATCATTATAGGGACTCACAATGCAAAAATTAAAATCGAGTAACGAAAGTAGTGATTTCGCCCAAACCACAAAGACAAACCATGTAATTTACTTAAACTTTGATTTGGATTCTTGTTATCCAATAATACTCCTATTTTAAAATAATTGTGAGTTTTTCTATTATGGGTAGTTTTAAAACAAATGTTCCCTATTTGATTTAACAAATAAAAATGATTTTAGTGGATAATGATATATGACATTCTCTGTTTTAACATAATAAAAATGATTTTAATAGGCAGTGCTAATATTTGATTTGGTGAATAATATATAAGGTTTGTGATTTTTTATAATTTTTTTTGCAATTTGAAAGTAATGGGACGAAAAGACTACTAAACTAGGTGTAACAATAACCATATTTATCAGTGTTACTTCAATCTCAAACATGGCGACTCAATCTTCTCAGAGGCAAAAAGCGAAACTTTAAAACAAGGTCTTTTATCAAAGTTATTTGCCGAAAATTAGTTTATATAAAATTTTATTTTTCAGTTATGTATGTGAAGTATTTGATTAGTTTCTCGAAATTAATATAATATAATATTTCATTTTTAATTGATAAATGAGCAAATAAATCTAATCTTTTGGTACACTTTCGGTCATACATAAATTTTGCTTAACTTTAGTTTTGAAATACTTCTTTCTACTGAAGAAATTGTTACCGTAATGATTAACTTTATTTACTTTCTATTGATGAAATAGCTCGTTTTCCTTTCAAAATTTCGTTCTACATTCTGTTTTCTTTAGCAGAAACTAAAGCATACTCAAACGCAACTATATTACTTTCTTTAGATTTTAAATTGGTCAATTTTTGTTTAAACAGTAACAATACACGTTTGGCTTATATTAATTTT
>BQNB010081941.1:10220-29476 GCA_026074375.1 Tanacetum coccineum
GATTTTGTTGGATCTTAAGTGGATATGATGTGATTTAAGTTGTGGTTGTGTAAGCAATTCACGTTCACGGGATTTTATACGTCTATGATTAAAACCGATAAATGAATTAACGGGATTTTACAAAATCAATAGAAAACCGTGAGTGATTTGATTCGGAATTAGCGGCCTAAAATTCCAAAAAAACTAAAAAATGGCAATAAATCATAGAAAACGATGTTTTTGGGCTTCGAAAAATCCTTAACCAGCTAAAAGATGGTTATAGCGTGATCCGTCTCGTTTTTCTCTTCGATTTGAGAGGTCACGGGCCTAAAACGGACTTACGGATCAAAAGTTATGGCTGTTTTACTGAAACCCTTTTCGTCACACAAGTTTTTTTAATTTTTTTTTTTTTCGTTCGGTCCAAAAAAATTTTGCTCGTTCAGTCCTTGAAGAAAAATGAACTCGTTCGGTGGTTGAAAAATCAACTCGTTCGGTCCTGGAAATTTTTCGCTCGTTCGGTCCTTGAGAATTTTCGCTCGTTCGGTCCTTGAAAAATTTTGCTCGTTCGGTCCAAAATAATTTTCGCTCGTCGGTTCCACTCGTTCGGTTCAAGAGAATTTTCGCTCGTTCGGTTCCACTCGTTCGGTTCAAGAGAATTTTCGCTCGTTCGGTTCAAGAGAATTTTCGCTCGTTCGGTTCCACTCGTTCGGTTGTACAACTTTTCCTCTCGTTCGGTTGATACGTTTTTCTTCTCGTTCGGTGCTAACGTTTTACCACTTTTTTTCGTTCTTCTCTTCTTGTCACCCGAGTATCACTTTGAATAACCCAATGAAGCCGAGAGATTGTGAGCTCTAACTAGGCGTTTCCAACAACAAAATGAGCCACGAAAAAAGTATGGTTGCCGAGTGATGAAGCAACCCAACTGCCGAATCCAATAGGCTTACAACAACAAAAAAAAACCACGAAATCCACCCGAGGCGATTGATACCAATTGTAGGATCCCGATTTAACACTTCATATAACACGATTCAATTCGGAACTAGAAACTAGAGAGAGGATCGAAAAGAGAGAGAAGAAAGAGAGATGAGAGAAAAAGATTTATTAGAAAAAAGATATTTTGAGAAATGAGAATTAGATATTTTCATATGGAAAATATCTATATATATATCCCTACGACGCGTGGGATATTTAACTAGGACCCGGGCTCGGGTTTTGCTTGGGATTAAACCCAAAACATATACAATATTAGATTATCTATCGAGCCCGATTCCCGATATTATTTTATTACAACATTAACTAATTAAAGACCGAAGCTCCATCGTAGAGTGACCGAGCTTCCTTGTTCGACTCAATAAATTGAGGCTAACACAAAGTCTGAGCATCCTTGTACTGATTGAAAGTCATTAGATGTTCATTAGGAAGTGCCATCAGTAACATACTTCTTGCCTTCACATCATTCTTCTTTTGAACATTTTCTTCAGTAGTTACAGGACCTGATATTAGTGAAGTTGAGGTACCATCAGCATTTGTTGTTTTTTGAGCTACTAGTTTGAATGAGTTTCCATTCTCTATGACATCCTATAGAGCATAGTCTTGTACTTGAAAATATTGCTCAATCCTTAGCCTCCACATATCATAATCACCCTGTTTGAGAATGGGCAACTTTACAGTAGTAGTGGTTTGTGCAATTTCTAGATCCATCTCTTCCTTGTGAATAAAGAGTTTTTCTTGTTAGAATCTTCTAGATCAAAGTTTCAGAACACAAGCTCTGATACCACTTGTTAATCCCAACTTAAGATCGATTCTAGATAAAACCGCCACACTTTGTTAAATTCCCAGGAAGTACACCGCACTTCAGGGAAGTGCGCCACACATTTTACATCAGAAGGTCACAGAATGTTTGCAAAACAATCAAAACCTTGACCATTTATATTTAGAGCATTATAAAATCCCCCCCCCTCTTTACTTAGCTTATTGCTTTCCATCAGAAGGTTAAGCATTAAACTTTCTTAACCTCGTGTCTAACGAACTTGGTTAAGAAAGATTATATTTGTCATTTCCAAACGTGAACCAATCTTAAAGGGTTTTTCATAATTAAGATTAAAGGCTAAAAGGATTTTTTATTATGTTAAATAGAAAATCTACTAAATAAGCTACCTGTTCATTCCTTTGATTATACTTAATTTCATGAATTTATCATCATCACAAGTTATCCTCCATTACTCTTGTTTCCCGAATAAACATTGCTTTTATAATCTTGAAGTTGTGTTATCAATTATCTTTAGATTGTGACAGTCTATAAGATAATCCTTTTCGTAATACAATCGAACTTTTTAGAATAACCAATCCCGAGGAAAGACATGGTCTTACCCTTAACCTATACTATAAACGGGAGTTTATACTTTACCTGTGTGTTAGTTAGAAATCGGATAAAACTAGAACTATAAATTTAAAGCTTTTATAACACATCACGATGCAAAAGTAGCCATCCGAGAAATGGCTTAATACTCTCAAAAATGGCATAATGGAACATCTAGGACAAGAAGTACCAAAACTTCTGACGGATTGGCAGCCATCCAAGCACAACTCAATAATCTTGGAAGAGAAATCAAGAAGGTGAATGAAAAGGTTTATGCTGCTCAAGTAAGATGTGAACAATGTAAAGGACCTCACTACACCAAAGATTTCTCACTCAAAGAAGAAGGTAAAACCCTCGAAGAAGCTTACTACACTCAATTTGGTAGACCTTTCCAAGGAGGGGGATATAGAGCAGCAGCTCTGGGATTCTACCAGAGGAACAATGCAAACCCTTCGTATCAAGAACGAAGACAATCTATGGAAGAAACCCTGAGCAAGTTTATGAGTGAATCAGCGAAAAGACATGAAGAAAACTCCAACATGATTAAAGAAATCCGAGCTTCGACGGATGTTGCCATATGAAACCAAGGAGCTTCGATTAAAACTTTGGAGATTCAAATCGGGCAAATAAGCAAGGTACTATAGGAAAGAGGATTTGGAAGCCTACCTAGCTATACTGAAGCTAACCCGAGAGATCATGTTAAGTCGATCTCGACTACTGTTGAAGCTGATACAAGCCCGATATGCCGTATTAGATCACCCCAATACGCCGTATCCACCCCGTAGTACAGAAGACTAATGTTCAAGTCAAGACAAACGACAATTTTGTTTCCAAGTCGTTTGAATGGTTACTACTGTAATGAAAAGAAAGGATCGTATAGACCGCAATTCTTGGAAGCCTACTCATATGGAGCTTCACATATTGATAATTCCATACCCCGAAAAAAGAAAGACCTAGGGAGTTTCACTTTACCTTGCTATATTTATAATGTTTGCTTTGATAATGCCCTTGCTGACTTAGGAGCTAGCGTAAGTGTCATGCCTCTCTCGACCTACCTTAACTTAGGTTTAGGCGAATTAGCTCACACTAAGTTGACAGTTGAATTAGCAGATAGGACTATGAAATATCCGAAAGGAATTGCTGAAAACGTGCTATTAGGTATTGGTAAATTTGTTGTCCCCGTAGACTTTATAATTCTTGATATGCCCAAGGATGTCAAAGTGCCCTTGATCCTCGGAAGACCTTTTTTGTCTACCGCACATGCTAAGATTGATGTATTCAAAAGGAAGATTACTTTGAGGGTAGGGGATAAGAAAATTATTTTTAAAAGTATGTGGTGATCCCAATATAATAGATCTTGCTTAGCTTGTATAAGCTTAAGTTGTATTGAATAAATTCAAAAAAAATTATGATAGAAACTTTGATTATGAATATCAAAGACTATGTGGAATCTAGTCAATGATACTAAGAAGAATTATAATGAAACGGTAATGAAATAACAAAACAGTTTACTAAACTTTTAGCCTCAATATAAAACGAACAATCTTAATAGTGTTAGGGTTTACAAAACCTTGAAGCTACGAATAACACTATGAACTTCGATATGATTTGATACGATTTTGGTACATCAGCTCTTTAACCTATGACTCCTTTTATACACCAACGGAGTCACAAAAGGTTATAATAATTTTCCTAAGTTATCATGGGATCTTCAAACAATAACTTATACGTATCTTTTACAAAAATATCTCATACTTATCCCGTAAGCAATCTTGATAAACAATCTTCACCTTTATCCTTTCTCTTGTCTTTATCCTTTTGACAGTAGAAATTCTTCTAGCAGTTGTAATCTTTTAGCAGTTATAACCAGCAGCATTAACTTTTATTCTAGCAGCACTAACTGTATACAAGCAGTAGTAACTACTTAGAATATTTTCTTCATTCTTCATCAGCAGTACTAAGTTACACTAGCAGTCACCAATTTATGCTAACAGTTGTAACTTTACTTAAGCAGTACTAACATATACTAGCAGTACTAAGTTACACTAACAGTAGTAACTTTTATACTAGCAGTATTAACTACTTAGTAGTATTTCTTCTAAGTCTCTGAGCAGTCTTAACTTCCATTAGCAATAGTAATATATACTAGCAGTAGTAACTGACAATACTAACTAATTAGCATATTTTTCACTAATATCACTAACAGCACTAAGTTATGCTTAGCAGCAGTAACTCTAACCTTAGCAGTATTAACTCCAAGATCATCATGAAGCCTTTTAATCCCAACAATCCTCCCCTAAACTTGATGTTCATCTTCTGAATCTTCAAGTTTCTTGATTAAAAGCTTTATCTTCACTAAGAGGATGCATTCAATCACTTCCAGGATTCTTGAGTTATTTTGTCATGAGCTTAAGAAGTTGATAGCACATTTCATTCCAATGGTCAGCTTGAAGCTTCTTGTTGAGCATTTTTGTGATTGTTGCAGGTGTAAGTGGATACTTTTTCTCTACCAGCATAAAGATATGCAGATTCTGAAATCTCACAAAATGTACTCCACTTGAAGAAAATAGCTTCTAAACTGTCACTTTGTATCCTTGTAGATTCCTCCATACTTCACTTTCTATATCAGGTTCAAACATCACTTTTAGATCACCCCATAACACTTTTTCAAATGCCTCTTCTGGCATTGTATTCCCATATTTAGCTTTAACCAACTTCCATAGAGTTTCCAAATCTTCTCTGTTAATATTCTAAAGCATCTTAATAATTAATGAGTACCTCCTTGAACTTCCATCAGCTCTTATGATTTGAAAGTATCCCATCTTTCCTTCTTTGATGATTTTCTAGTCAACAATGATTGGAGGCTTAGTGGCTAGTGGTATAACATCAATTGCTACCTCATCATCAGGAAGTATCTCCATATGCTTTTTCATCTCTGCTTCATCATCTACTTCAGCTTCTACATTCTCATTTAACTTTTGCTTCTTTAAATTATCAGACTCAAGTTCTTCTCATGCTCTCTTAGAACTGCTTTCTTATACCATCTCTGCCTTCTTAGAGCTTTCTTTTACCAACTCTGTATCCATATCTACAAACATGTTTGCCCTTATCATGGCTTTATCAAATAACTTCTGAATTTTA
The DNA here is from genome assembly GCA_026074375.1 of Tanacetum coccineum. Classification (NCBI taxonomy): domain Eukaryota; kingdom Viridiplantae; phylum Streptophyta; class Magnoliopsida; order Asterales; family Asteraceae; genus Tanacetum; species Tanacetum coccineum. Next base: position 15,700 of record BQNB010081941.1, read on the forward strand.
TCATAGTTTTTGCTTTTCAGCTGATTTTGTTTGTATCCAGCCATGTGTTTTAGATAAGTAGACATTTGACTTCTCTTCTGAGCTTTAGTTGGTGGGTTTCTTCTCTGCTCTTTTGCTCTAAGTCTTTCAAAATGCTTCTTTCTTTTATCCATGAGCTCCACAAACATCTTTGACCTTTCTTCAATGGTCAACTCTTCATTCTCTTGTGCTTGTAATCTTGCAGCTAGCTCATAATCTGCATCTATCATAGTTTGAACATTATCCCATTCAGCAATGTTTACATCTTCTTCCTTTTGTCTTGCCAGCCTTTCCTCTTCTTCTAGTTCAGCTTTCAATTCTTCTTAAAGTCTTTGAGTAAATTCTTCATCAATCAAAATTTAATCTTTCTTTTTCAAAGGTTTTTCAGGCTCAACCATTTTTGCCTTGCCTTTGTCTTTAGCCTATGGAAGTTTTGATGGTTGTAAAGGTGACGTTGTTGTTGTAAATTCACTTGGATCTTGAACTACAACCCCTCTAGCCTTGGGTCTTATAACAGCAGTTGTAACAGCCTTGGGTTTAGCTGCTTTGATTTCTATTAAGGTCTGAGCCAGAGTCAACTCATCAATAGTTGTTATTGTAGCACTAGTAGTAGTAACTTCAGCAGTACTAACTACCTTTTCAACCTTAACTTCCTGCTCATCTAAAACTCCTGTATCAAACATTAAATTATCATCATTCCTCCCGTGAGTCTCATCAATCAATGTAACCTCTTCATCTGCATCAATATCAGCAATTTTCCTCCCCTGTCTGGATGCATCCTCCTGATCACCCAAACCTTCATCTTCAGAGGATTCTATTCTTGTAGTTCTACCAACCTTCCTTAATCTTTTAAGCCCTGGAGTTCTTCACTTATTCCTCCTCTCTAGCTTCTTAACCCTCTCCTTTAATTTAGTAATCTCTGCAGCTTAAGAGGTCTTTGTGTTCTCCAAGTTAAGAACTCTTTGTGACAAGTTGGTACAAAGTTCCATCAATTCACTTAGTTTCAGTTTTTCCTCACCACTGAGTAGTGGATCATTGGAATGTGTAGTTACATTTTCATCATTAGGATCCTCATCTACTATAGGCTCTGTAGAATCACTAGGTTGAGAAACCTCAGTGCTTTGTTTCTTAGACTTCCTAGGCTTTTGCTTCTTTGGAGGTTGTGATGATGATGGTTGATTAATAGTGGGTGTGTGTTGGGGAACAGTAGGCATTTCAGAACCTTCACCCTCTTGTTCTTGTGCTTGAACTATCATAGTTGGAAATAAAGGTGTGTCCCTACCAGAAAAGTCTTTTCCCTGCCTCTTCATGTTAGCAAAGACCTTCTTAGTGTGAGAAGGTGTAACATAAATCTTTTTATGTTTGGACATTCCTCCAACTTGTTTATCCAGGAACACTTGCACAAATCTTGGATACATTAGAAAGTTAACCCCACCTTCCAAGTTCTTCACCATATTATCAAAAATGTACTTGGAAAAGTTAAATTTTTTGTTTGTGGCAAGACAGATGATAGCAGAGGCCATAGTGCTACTAAATTTGTTCCAAGCAGTAGCCTTAGCACTAAGGCATTGCAGAATTATATGGATAAGAAATTTCCATTGAGGTAAAAAGAAAGCTTTATAGAATGTAAGCTTTTGTGTAAGATTTTCATACCCCATTCTTTCCAGTTCTGCAAAAATGGTAGCATTGGGTAGACATTCGGTACCATTTTCATCAGCAATTTGAAGATGTCTTCTTATACTTGTCTCAGTGATGATCACCTTCTTATCTACTAAGGATTTAATTTGCACTTCTTTATTAACAGTTTGCACCTTTGCAGTAGTCCATAATTGCTTAATATATGTAGTATATATTGTGAGATTAACTGTTAATGCATATTTGATAGGATGTGCGTTCAAAAAATCCACAATTTGCTCGAATCCATCACTTTTAGTGGGTTTATCTAAGAATGCGACCATGTTGTGTGAACTAGCGAACTTTAGGGCAGCCATTGATGTTAGGTTTTGATGATTAAGAATGAAATTGAGTTAGGGTTTATGATTAGAGGGTATAACAAAGTGTATAATCAATCGAATGAGTGATTGAAACCCTTAATCGAAGTATTTATGAAATCACCCTTAACAACATTATCTTGAACTAGCAGTACTAAGTTAAGCCTAACAGCATTAACTGACCTAGCAGTAGCCCAACAGTAGTAAGTTGTGCCTGGCAGCATTAACTTAACCAGCAGTAGTAAGTTTATGCCTAGCAGCATTAACGTTGAGTCACCAGCATTAACTCTAATTTCGTTCCAAAAAGCATTTCCATTATCAATTTTGATTCTCACAAGCTCTCTTTCTGTTTTTATTCTTACTGTATCTCTCAATTCTTTTCTCACTGAATCACTCTGTTTGTTTTTATGTCACACATCTCTCTTTCTGTTTTTCATTCTCACCAATTCTCTCAATTCTTTTACTCACTGAATCACTCTATCTATTTTTATGTCACACATCTCTCTTTCTGTTTTTCATTCTCACCAATTCTCTCAATTCTTTTACTCACCTATTTACTCTATCTGTTTTTATTTTCACATATCTCTCTTTCTGTTTTTATGCTCACTATTTTCTCTCATTTCTTTTAACTCACAATTCTCTCTATTTGTTTTTTATTTCTCTCAATTCTTTTTGCTCACAATTCTCTCTGTCTGTTTTTGATTTCTCTTAATTCTCACAGTATTAATTATACTTAACCATATTAAGTATAACTAACAGTATTAACTTAGCAATATTAAGTATAACTAGCAGCACTAATTATACTTAATAGCAGAAACTTTTAAGTTACAAGTACTTACTCAAATTTCCATCCTTAGCAGCTTTTGCATTCCATTCCAATCATCATTTGTGTATAATCTGCTGCACATTAACATAAGTAACCTCTCCTTAATCAATACTTCTGAGGTTAAACATTCCAATACTTGCAATCAGATATTCAAATCTGCTAACATCAAAAGCTTTTGTGAGTAAATCTGTAACATTCTGATCTATGTGAATCTTGATCATCTTAATAAGCTTCTTCTCATTGGAATCTCTGATAAAGTGATGCCTAATCTTAATGTGCTTTGTTTTTTAGTGAAAAACAAGGTTCTTCACTATGCAAATAGTACTCTCATTATCAATATGAATCTTAGTCTGCATAAAGTTATATCCATAATTCAGCAATTGATTTTGGATCCAAAGCACCTGTCCACAGCAATTGGAAGCAGCTATATACGTAGCTTCAGTTGTTGAATTAGCAACCACAGTCTGCTTCTTGCATTGCCATGAAATCAATTACACCCTAGGAATTGACAACCTCCTGTTGTGGACTTCCTATCTAAGCTTGCTCCTACATAGTCACTGTTAGTATATGCCACCAAATCAAAAGGTGAATCCTTGGGATACTAAAGGCCCAATTTAGGTTGACCTTTTAAGTATTTAAAGATCCTTTTCACAGCATGAAGATGTGAATTTTTAGGATTGACTTAGAATCTTGCATAAGCACATACTGCAAACATAATATCAAGCCTTGAAGAAGTTAGATACATTAATGATCTAATCATGGATCTATACAAGTGTTTATCTACATCTTCACCATCTGCATCTTTGAGCAAAGGCTTATGGGTTTCCATAGGTGTGCTTGCTGTCTTGACATCACTAAAGCCAAATTTCTTCAAAATCTCAGTCACATACTTGTCTTGGCTTATAAAAATTCCATCTTCCTTATGCTTCACTTGCATTCCTAGGAAGAATGTGAGTTTACCCATAGAGCTCATTTGAAACTTCTTATGCATCATCTTCTCAAATTCAGTGCATAATGACTTCTTTGTAGAGCCAAAAATGATATCATCTACATACACTTGAACTAACAGAATATCACCTTTGTCCCTTTTGATAAATAAAGTCTTGTCTATCTTTCCTCTCTGAAACCCATTGTCTAACAAATAAGTTGACAAGGTTTCATACCAAGCTCTGGGAGCTTGATGCAAACCATAGAGAGCCTTTTCTACCTAGTAAACTCTGTTAGGGAAGTCTGGATCTTCAAATCCTGGTGGTTGACAAACATAGACTTCCACTTCAATCTTTCCATACAGAAAAGCACTCTTAATATCCATTTGATACGCCACAAAGTCTTTAAATGAGGCATAGGCTAAGAATAGCCTAATTGCTTCAATTCTAGCAACAAAAGCAAAAACCTCATCATAATCAATTCCTTCCTCTTGTGTGTATCCTTGTGCAACCAATCTTGCTTTATTCTTAATCACAATGCCTCTTTTATCTTTCTTGTTTTTGTATACCCATTTAGTACCAATGGCCCTTTTGCCATTAGGTAAATCCACCAAGGTCCAAACATGTTGTAACTTGAACTGCAGAAGCTCCTCTTGCATAGCTTCTATCCATCTTGGATCTTTTAATGCTTGAATTAACTTCTTGGGCTCTTCTTATGATAAGAAACATGCAAATAGACAATTCTAAAAGTCTTTATGGTTGGTCCTCTGCTGTACTAAACTAAACATAGCTTGTTCAGTCACACTCTTTGTCATTCTTCTAGTTTGAGGTGATGAATATATGTCTTCAATGATTTGTTCAACTGGATGATCCTTGTGAAATCTGGTAGTTAGAATATGACTGACAGAGATATGTGTATCCAAATTGTTTATGTCAGCCTATACACCAACATCTTCATCATCATTTGAATAAACAATATCTTTTAATTCAGGCATATTTGGATCATTTGGAAGTTCAATGCTTGTTTTTAGATCAACAATATTAACTTTTGAGCCAGCAGCATTAACAGTTGAACTAACAGTATTAACATTGTTAGTGTTGTTTCCATCACTAGAAGTATTAATATTATTAGTGTTGTTAATATTGTCATCATTCTCTTGATTAATTCTTGGCACCTCTATACTTGAAACCTCACTATCTTTCCCTTCAGTTAGATTTCCACTTTTATTCCCTGGATCTTCAGCATCCTTCTTTTCCTCCTCCCTTGATGGTTTGAATCTAACATCAGGAGAATCCTTTGAACTAGAAGAGAATGGTGGATCTTGAATGGATAATGGTAGCAGTATGTAATCTTTGCTAGGTATTGTCTCCATTCTAGCTTTACTTGCATTATCACATGCTTGTGTATTTGCATTACCATTAGATTGATTCCCTGCAACAGCTGGCTTATAGTTTATAGAATTTGTTAGTGCATCTATATTAAAAAGCCAATTTGGTCCACTTCCTGCAATATTAGGTGTATCATCACTAAACTTAACATGCAGGTTCTCTTCTACTATCCTAGTTCTACTGTTGAATACTCTGAATGCTTTGCTATTGGTAAAGTATCCTACAAAGAATCCTTCATCAGCCTTTCCATCAAATTTACCTAGGTGATCTATGGTATTAATGATTGTAACAGGACACCCAAATGGTCTCATGAAGCTTAAGGCATGTTTTCTACCTAGAAAAAGTTCATAAGGGGTCTTGTTTTGAGGCTTGATAACTAACACCCTATTTTGGACATAACAAGCAGTATTAACTGCTTCAACCCAAAAAGTTGTTGGCAATTTTGAATCAGCTAGCATAGTCCTAGCAGCCTCTATTAGTGTCCTATTTTTCCTTTCAGCAACTCTATTTTGTTATAGAGTCCTAGCAACACTAAATTCCCTCTTAATACCCTTCATTTCACAGAACTAATTTATAACCCTATTCTTGAATTCAGTCCCATTGTCACATCTAATCACTTTCACCTTAAGGTCTATTAGATTTTCTATGCCTGTTATAAATGTTTTAAGGATATCAGAAGTTTCATCCTTAGTGACTAAGAAGAAAACCCAACCAAACCTACTAAAATCCTCTATGACAACTAGGCAGTACATCTTTTCATTAAACTCTTTACAAATGTTAGGCCAAATAAGTCCATGTGTAACATTTGTAATGGTTGGCTGATTGAACTGACAGTTTTGGACTTACAAGAAGCTCTGTGTTGCTTTCCCTTCCGACAAGCAACACAAGTTTGATTAATTTCAAAACGTTTTGAAGGTAAACCTCTTACAAGGTTTCCTTTTACCAGTTTATTCATTGTTTTGAAATTTACATGTCCAAGCCTCCGATGCCAAATATTAGATTCATCTGGTGTGGCTTTTGCAAAGAGACAAGTCAGTCCTCCTTGAGGAACAACATTCTGTAAATCAACACTATACATGTTATCCTTTCTAGGAACTTTAAGCAAAACATAACTTTCATCAGTTAGCTTAAAGTCTGGAGACAGAACAATACATGCAGTATCAGTGAAAAGAACACTATTCTTCTTGTCACACATTTGTGAGACATTGAAAAGGTTAAACTTTAGTTCCTTTACAAAGTACACATCTTCAAAATCTAATTTACCAGTTCTTATTTTACCTTTCCTAGTAATTTTCCCTCCTTTGGAATTTCCTCCAAAGGCAACAAATCCTCCATCAATTTCTTCATAATCAATATGATAGGATATGTTTCCTGTCATGTGCCTAGAGCATCCACTGTCAATCACTCCTTTATCCTTCAAATCTTGCTGTCAATTGCCCTACACATAATGATAAGAAAATTAGTTTCTTTTGGGGACCCAAGCCATTACTAACTTGGATCTACCTTGTGCATCAACATAGTCAAATCTTTTAAAGGACATTGAAGCACCATTGTTTCTGGAGACATGGTCTAAGACTTTATGTTTTGGTCTCCAAACCCAACATGCTGAGGCCTTAACAACATTTCTCTTATTTCCCTTAACAACACTTAGAACTGCTTTTGGCCTAGCAGTATTAACTACTGCATTTGGCCTAGCAGCATTAACATTTTTATTATTAACAGTATTAACCCTCTTATTAAAATTACTGTTATTATCTGCTGTTATTTTGTTAAAAGGCCCTCTAGGAGTTGAATATGCATTATTAATAAAAAATTTCATGGGTCCTGCATTATTCACTATTGTTTTTGGTTAAACAGTATTAACTGGTCTAGCAGCATTAAGTAAAATTGGGCCAGACCTAGTTAAGACTGTTCTTGGAACCATGTTCCTTTTTGGACTGGGGTGAGTAAATTTAGAGAAATTCTGTTTGTTCACCCTTTGAACATTGGCCCATACTGGTTTTTCAAACCTTTGATTATTATACCAGTTATTGCAATCTTTCCTCAAATGTTCAAAACTACCACACACATGACAAGCTTTGTTGAACATCTCAAAATCATTTTCTAATTTTTGAGACATATGCTGGTTCCAATTTCTCTTGTTTCCTCTAGGACTAGGTGTGTTTTGCCTATTTTTATTAACTGATGTGTTCCTAGGAGATTTTACTTGCTTAGTAGACTTAACAAAGTTTATCTTAGCAAAACTAGGTTTATTAAACATCTCAGCAGTTTTAATCTTAGGCACATCTTCTTCCTCACTTCTAGACACCCAATCCTCAATAATTAGGGCTCCATCTTCTTTCCTAGCAGTCTTAGGTTCATTAGTCTCAACAGTAGGCTTTTCAACTACAGACTCACTAGCAGACTCATTCACTTCCACAAAATCATTTAGACTAGGATAAACTAAATCATGCTTAGGTGGCATAAAATTCCTAGTATAGGGAGGTGGGACAACATTATACCCTAATTCTGTTTTACATTTATCCATTATCTGCCTGACTGGAAGTTCACTTAGGCTTTCTGATGAATTTTCAAAATTTTCTACTATAAGTTGAACCTCATAATTTTCTTTTGTAACCAACTCCAACTTCCTTTTAAGCTCTTTAATATCTAAATCTCTTAAATAGACTTCATGTTTTAAGAGTTTTATATCTTCCTCATATACAGACTCATTTTTCTTAAAGACTACCACTCTAGCTTCTACAGATTCTAAACCAACTTTATAAGAGACAACACTTATCCTAGCTGTTCTTAAGTCTTTAACTAATTGTTCATTTTGTTCTTTTAGATCTTTTACACATTATAAACAAGATGAACAACAATTAGATACCTCAAAGTTTGTTGAAGAACTTGAAATTGTTGAAGATTAAGCCATGAGAGCAGAATTGGTTGGACCTTCTTTTGCTTGGTCACTCCAATCATAGCCAAAACCATCATATTGAGACACTAAGGAATTTGAAGTAGTTACTTCAATTGGCACAGTTCTTCTTGTAGGCTCCTTGTTCCTGCTGTCTTGATTCCTGCTATCTTGATTCTTGGGTGCCCTGCATTTCCTTGTAAAGTGTCCTTTTTGTGGCAATTGAAACACTCCACCTTGGACTTGTCATACCCAATTCTTTTTTTGTTGTATATGTCCAGCTTCCTTCCAGTATTCTTTATGACTTCTTGCCCTAACAGTCAGCATAGCAATGTTCCATCTTAAGTCCATTTCTTCTAGATCTTCAGGATGGATTTATTGTAAATCTTCATTATCAAGCTGTGGAGTACTTGGTTGGCTAGCAAAGAAGGAATAAATGATTAGCATCAATAGATTTTCAAACAGTTTGTTGAGCTATCAGCAACACCCTGATTGCTAGCAGTATTAACACCTTGACCAGTATTAACTGCTCTAGTTTTACTGTTAGTGCTGCTTGAGGACAGAAAGGCTACATTGTGTGAGTTTGTGGTTGAGCTAGATGTTCCTTTGACCTTTGATTCATAAGCCTTCAGGTTGTTGAAGAGGTCATCTAACAATAACAGCTAAGTCTCAATTCTCTGGTTTGTTCCTCCACACAATAGTATGCATAGTTCATTCTTGTGACAAACTTCTCAAGAACTTCTGATTGATGTCTTCTTGTGGAATAACTTCACCATGCATCTCCAGTTGACTAAGTAGCTTTTGAAGCCTTTCATAGGTTTACTCAATCACTTATGTGCTGGATGCAGTAAATGTCATATTGCTGCTTCAGAAGATTTTTCTGAGTTTTCTTTTGTTAGCCAGTATTTACCCTCCAAATCTGTTCTCAATAGCCTGATACAGTTTGAATTAGCAGTCCATTCTGTATGTGTTGAACTTTAATTGATGCTCATTAGGTAAGGCTATCAACAAAGTGCTTCTTACCTTCAACTCTGCCCTTCTTTGTGCCTTCTCTTTAACAGTTATATGAGGGATAATAGTATCCTTACCATCAATAATTTTTGTTACTATGGGTGCATTACCATTTTCTATGATCTCCCATAGAGTGTAATCAATGCATTATAGGTAGTGCTCCATCTTTATCTTCCATAGATCATACTCACCAGGTTGGAGTATGAGTAGCTTGATGGTTTGAGTAGTTTGAGAATCCATTGCCTCTTAAAAAAGTAGATCTTGTGTGTAGTAAAGTTTCTTCTTATTCAAAGCTTCTCACAAGCTCTGATACCACTTGTTGATCCCACTTGTATGGATCTTAAATTCCCTAGCTTATGTAAGGTTTAGTTATGCAGGATAAATCCAACACAAACTATAAGTAGTAACTCTTGATTATGTACTATCAAAGACTATGCGGATCTAGTTCAATGCATACTAAGAGAATTTCAAGTGACAAACAGTAAATGAACAAGATCAATAACAAAAACAGTTTACCAAACTTTCAGCCTTAATATAATATGAACACTCTTAATAGTGTTAGGGTTACAAAACCTTAAAGCTATATTGATATCAAAACAAAACGATTTATAGATCTCTAATTCTATGCCCTAGGTCCTTCTTTTATACACCAAGGAGTCCTAGTCAGTTTACAATATATTCTTAAGTTATCATGATCTTCTAATCAAATAACTTATACGTATCTTTTACAAAAATATCTATTTACTTATCTTAAATAGTATTTCTTGATCTCTAATCAATCTTTATGTTTTTCAGCAGTCTTAATCCTTAAGAAGTTGTAATCTTTCAGCAGTTGTAACTTTGTACCAGCAACATTAACTCTGAATAAGCAGTTGTGACTTTTGTACCAGCAACACTAACTAAGTACAAGCAGCATTAACTACTTAGAATATTTTCTTCATTCTTCATCAGCATTACTAAGTTACACTAGCAGTACTAACTTTACTCTAGCAGTACTAAGTTTACTCTGGTCTTGTGTACTAAATTATTAGCGAGTAGTAAAACTACCAATACTAATCTAATTAGGCATATTTTTATAAGATTACTAACAGCAATAATTTATGCATAGACAGTACTATTTACACACCCTGAGCAGTCTGTTACTTCCATACAACATCAGAAGCTTTTAAATCCCAACAACCTTAACAAGAAGCAATAACAAGAACGAGAAAATTACTAAGTTTCAGCAATCAAAGAAACACAAAATTAGATTTTGCAAAGCATGTTAATTGAAAGCGACAAAAGAACAATTAATCAAAACAACACATAGACATATAAAATGAGTAAATTGGCTGCTGTAAACAACTTAACATTCAATTAAACATGGAGTTTTGATAAGTACACAGGGGTAAGAAACCCTAAAAATGACCTAAATGTCTGCTCCAAATCTTACTAATGATTTCCACACATAACTTAAAAAAAGAGTTGTATATATAGGCCCGCAACTCTAACGGCATCACTTGTTAATCCTGACATCATCAACCCACGGAATATTCTTAGGGCTTCTTCTATGTCGGCTACTTTGATGCCATCACAAGAGTTAGTGACGTCGTCACCTTGAAACCATGACAACGTCAGATGGAAATCCTGACGCCGTCTCCATGACCTATAAACCATGCTTGATCAAAATTCCGTAGAGTTGCATTCTTGTCTCATTTCTTCTTAAATTAAGTCCAAGTCAGTAAATTTCTCCAATAATGTTCCCAAAATCTAATAAAAACAAAAAGAAATGACTAAGCACAATAAATGGGGATATTTGCATGATTTTAGGGGTTAAATGACCGCGAAAAAAGTGTATAAAATGACACCTCATCAGTGTTACGATTTGGCATCAATATGCAATTAAGGACGGCATTCAAGAATTTTATTGTACATAAAACATGCAACACATAACATAGATTTAACATAATCTAACATCAAGCTATTCTAGACATTTTAAAGTCCTACACTACCTTATTCTTGCCAAGCTTGAGTTCTTCCAAAGGATTAGGTCTAGTTTTTTAGTCTTCTTCAATTCATTCTTCATTACTTTCTTGAAGAAAGACTCTATAAATATCCTCAATGACCGGGGTTAAGACCTTAAGATCATTGTTAATGGATGCATGTATCTCTCGCATTTCATTGCGAAAAGAATAGATATTCTCCTCCGTCATGTGTTGTACTTGACAACACATGCATTCATCAATATAAATGTTGTGATAGGGTTCCTTAAGCTCGCAAGATATCTTATCCCATATTGGGTCTTCCACTATGCATAACTTATGAAAAGATTTGCAAACTTCTATGTGGCTACTCTTGAGCTCATTCCACGGGTACTCCTCTTCTTCCTCCGGAGTCATCATTCTTCTCCCTAAGTTATTATGGAATGAGGATTCTTCAAAATCACTCATTTTTCTTATTTTTGATCTTATGAAAATTGACACGTTTCATAAAGTATTTTGATGCCATTTTGATGCCATTTTATAGTGGAGTATTAGGAGTTAGGTATGAATTCTATAAGGACTAATGACTCTTGGATAATAAGGTTTGGTACTTTTAATTCCTAGTTGATTTATCTAGCTATCATTTTAAAAGAAAGATACTCCATTGGGAAGATAATTATACTTTAAGTATTTGAGTGATTTTGGATGACTTAGTTGAGATTTAGTTAAGATTGGATGATTTAGTTACATACATTTAGTTCCTATAATTTTCAATGCATGCACCAAGGTTTTCAAGCTATGCATGATATTTCCATTGTAGTTGGTTGTGTAGAGATCCTTAATCACCATTTTGGATTTTCGGAATTGTTAACTTTATTTTCATTATGTTACAAACAAAATACTTAGGATCTTGGATGACTGGTCCAAGTTATCAAACCTACCTCGATGTGTATTTTAATCCTTTTTGGATACATATAGGAACACATATTCCATTATACAAGAGGAAAGTGTTGGCAAGTATAATATCTCAGAATTATAGTCGATGTGTTGTGTCAACAATGATAATCTTTAACTACCAAAGTGTAAGATAAGTTAAGCACGTAGCTTCTCGGACAAGAACACTATGTTATCATGTTTATTATTTGTGTATTTTAGTTTGTTATGCAATACCATACCGAACTCAGATGAAATTCTGTTAAACTTGGTGACAAGTTTGTATGTTTGCATAAAGTCTTTTCTTTTCTTTTCTATCCTAATACACATAGCATGCAGTTAACACATAAAATGAACAAGTTGACAAAAATACAACATTTTCATCATAAATGTAAGTTGTGATCCAACGTGTCATTTTGTAATCGAATTTGTCTATTTAATCTTTCATGTCTATCATGGGGAATAGAACATGCTATGTTATGAGTAGATCGATTTCACACATTTAAATATGTGAGGCGATGATTACCACAATATTGACAAGATGTAGATCAAATTTCTTGTTCATAGCACATAAGTTTAGCATGTAGAATCCGAGATAAGGTCAACCATAGCTTGAATAATGTATTGACGTCTATCCTTCATCTCGTTAAAACAACAAAGTTGCCTAACTTCCATGCCTTTCACATAAGTCCTAGCACATAGCACATAAGCACATAAGCTCTATGAGCACAAATATATAAAGATTGTGCAAACAAATTCTAGACCTATAATTATTCTCTCAACGCCTCACTTAAATTAATATCCTATGGTGCATGTCAACCATGAACAACCTCAACTAGACTCGTGCAATTTGGACTTTAAGTAATGTCATGTGAAAATCTTAAGCTTGTTTTGTCTTAGCCCTAAGTGTTCTCTCATTCAACTTACCAATTACTTGTTCTATTTGGGTGACCTCTAGCTTCTTTGACACTTTTAGGATAGCCTTCATTTGAAACATTAACTTGTAATGACGACGACCCATTAAGATCTTGAACTATGGGTTCATTGATCCTATCATCTTCTACTAAATGAGATGAATTGGGCTCGGGCAAGCTCTCATCAAAGGTTACGTTGAGAGATTCCTCAATTCTTATTGTTTCCTTATTAAGTACTATGTATCCTTTACTAGTTTGAGAGTATCCTAAAAACACACCTTCATACGACTTTTGGTCAAACTTGGTAAGATGTACTTTAGTGTTACGTATAAATACTTTACAACCAAAGACCTTAAAGTAAACTAATGACGGCTTCTTATTTCTAAGGATTTCGTAGGGTGTTTTATTAATGAATTTTCTAATATAAACCCTATTAAAAATGTATGTCGCCGTATCTAATGCATGACACCAAAACTTTTGTGGAATGGATTGCTCGTCTAACATAACACGACTCATCTTTGTTAACTTGCGATGTATTCTTTCAATAATTTCATTCGATTGAGAAGTGAACGGGCCCAACAAGTTATAAGACATTCCATGATGTCACAAAAGCTCCCAAATTGCAATTTATCAAATTCACTACTATGATTGGTGTTGACGAAAACAATAGAATAATCATGTAGGTTTTTTGAGCTTTTTACACAAGATTTTAAACTTTTCTAAGACATCATCCTTAGACTCTATAAACACAACCTAATTGTAGTCTGAGTGATCATCTACAAGCATTAAAGTGTAGAACTTGCATCTATAACTTTGTATTAGAGATGGACCAAACAAATCTAAGTGTAACATCTCTAAAACCCTAGTAGTTGACACTTCATTCCTAGTCCTATTGTTTGCATTACCTTGACT